>JAAIIK010000120.1:1204568-1230321 GCA_014706435.1 Silurus glanis
TTATTATTATTATTATTATTATTATTATTATTATTATTATTATTATTTTTAAGTTATTAAAATATATTGCAGTTGCAATAAAGATTAATATGAATTGATTGATTTTTAACAGAATGCATTATATACAGTGTTCATGATGGTATTAGTTTTTATAACCCCTACATAATGCAAAGTTCATTGTTACAAACCCATTAAGAACTGCTCAGATTTTTTCTTTTTTAAAACAACTGAAATATTTTCAACTTTGTGAGTATAGATTATTGACAGGCACATGATTTTTTATGCTTAATAAATATATCTAATACTTTCTTGGCAAAATAGAATGGAACTTTTCAAAATAATAATAAAACAATACAAAATAAAAACTTTGGGGGAAAGGTGTGTCAGCATGTCTATGGTTAAATATAATGTATTGTATAAAGTAAGGATGCTTGTTATTGGTGAAATGTGTTCCAAACACTGCTTTTACAGCATTATAGTAAGATTCATCGAAAGGTCGATAGAAACTGTCGGAATTGTTTACACGTTACAGTTTAAGCGGGTAATTCCTTGTGGATCCTGAACTCTGATAATGTAATTTATATGGCTTTTATAGAAAATTTATGTATGTGGAAAATTTTCCGTATTTGATATATGATTTCACACAACTAACTACTACAAGGAGAAACTCAGATGGATGGGGGAAATTGTTCAGTATCACACACTGATTTGTGAAAATAGATTAGAAGTTGAGGAACCATAATGATACGAGTCCTTGGACATGAAAGCATGTTCAGAAGATATGTATGCAATATACATATATGTATACACATATAGACACACCTGCTTTACACATGACATGCTCCACCTTTTCTCCCATCTGTTTCAGGCCTCAAACACACACACACACACACACACACACACACACACACACACACACACAGAGCGAGACTGTCATGTGAGGTTAGAGCAGCACGGAGCAGTTGGGTAAGTACAGGGCATCTGGTCATCGCCTGAGGAGCCAGGCGGGCTCAAGTGTAAAGATCTTGTCATGCCCCACATGGCCAGGCTGAGCTGTGTGTGCGTGTGAGTGTGTGTTTGTGTGTGTGTTGGTGGGGGAGAGGAGGGAGGGGGGTTGCCCTGTTTGTGTTGAGCATAATATGCTCTGCTTGTGCAAATGTGTTTAGTGTGGGAAGTTAATGTAATATTCACGCCAATCCATTTACACATCGTCCATGCAGAGCTCCTGTTATGTGTCGATCCACTGGAGCAGAGAGAGGATCCGAAACAAAAGGGTTTCCATATTCATAACTCCATATTTTTGTGCAGTCGAGTTTGTTTTCATCTGAAAGATTTTTTTTCTCCCACCACAAGGAGGCACGGTTTCTTATAACATGCTGTTTTACACCAAAAAAAAAGGTGCATCAGCTTCAAATCAGGACGGATTAAAAAAAAAATAAAAAATCGCAAAACTCAAAGGATAAGTGTATTTCTATTTTCGGCCTTATTGAATTCTAGGTGGGGTGGAGCCATGTCGCTAAACCAGATTTGGTGCAAACATGAGCGTACATCAAATCTTCAACCTTCCTGCAGGCACATGGTGATTGGGAAGTGGCTTTAAAGCACGGAAATGGCTTAACTTGATTTAACTAACAGCTTCCACATAGCCTGCCGCTAAAGACGCCAGTCCCTGTTAATACCCAGGACTCGAATCAGACGCAGTGAAGCAACACACATTACAGGGGAAATGCTGCTGTTCCGAGTTAATACTGTGGGTTATTTTATTTTTTTTTAACTCTCAGTCTGAAATGTAGTGGCAGCTGTGTCATACATTAAGCCACAGGCTTTGGACTTTTTATTATTTCTACATAAAGCCGCTGCAGCGCACCTTTGTGTTGTGTTTTTCCGGTGATTACACGATGATCAGACCAAGTCATTACTCAGCACACACATCAGTTAAAGAAGCAAAATACTAAATCTAAGACGCAGTTCTGAGAACAGAATCTACCTTTAAAATGATTATACATAACTACGTTTGAGTTTTTTTTTTTCTTCTTCCCCTGAACTCAGCAGGTTAGTTATGTCCTTGTGCTCAACTTTGCTCAGTGTCCTGTAGTGCTGTACACATTAACACAGCAGCTAAAGAGTAACATTACAAGCCTGTGAAGCAGAGAAGCCACTTTTCTTTCTAATCACCAGCCTCCGAAGTCAGAAGGCGACGTTTGATCCTTGCTGACAGCGAAGGATGGCTAACATTACGCATGTTTGTAGCGGTCCTGTCCTACAGTAAAAGCGCATAAGTGATCTGCTCTCTACAGGCCGTTCCCATCAAGGGGGCTAGCTAGGCTCGAGCTTCCCACAGCAAGGCTGGCCTGGTGATTCGACGAGAAGCCGAGCAAATTCTAGGTGCCCTCTAAACAAGGTGGAGAGGAGAGGGGAGCGAGGATGTTACTGGCCTCTCGTCTAGTTTTACATTCTGGCAGAGTGCACCATGACTCATGGGCTTGCAGCTCATTAAAGCAGGAGTCTGGGGCTCGTCTCTGTAATCAGCAAGCTCACCCGCACCTTTGCTGCTGGATCTGCGGAGAGTAGAGCAGCGCCAGTCCTCCCAAAGCAACCGGCCATGTTTTCAATAAAGACTCTCCGCCTGGATTTCTGCCTCTGCTGTATCAAAGGCTTGGGAGCCACAGGCCATGAACCAGAGCTTAAGAAGGAGGACTGCGGGGAAGGAGGGGATAAATACGAGAGAGCATCGGCATCGGATCGACAGAAATCCTCTTTTTTTGTTCTTCTTTTTTTTTCTTTTTATTTTTTTTTATCCATGCCTTGAGCGCAGCAACAAACCCGATTTTCCTTTTCTGTCAAACATGAAAGTAGGACTGGTGCTGACGCTCATGCTCGACTGCTCGCATTACCCTTTCCAGGCATGAAATTGAACACAGCGGGTACGGCTCCGTGGCAGTTATGAATATGTGATTCCGTGTGCAAGGAATCTTTTTTTTTAAGGGAGTAATGCTAGCTGAGCAGAGCGAATGTTGCGCGCCAACACGCAGCAGAATGAATTAGTGGCCGAGCCAAAACACCGGATACAGGGAGGCTATGTCTGTTCGGTGCATTTAACACATCACCCACGCAATTTGCCCCCCTTCCCCTTTCCTCTTCAACAGGATTAGCTCACACCCACAGACACCGTTCACGGCGCCACTGACCTCTTTAACTATGACAGTTATGATGCTTTGTCTGTCTGCCAACTCATCGGAAATGCAGGGCTGCTTAATCATTCATTTGCTCTGTTCTTGACCCTAGTGTAAAATTTAGCTTTATTCCTGATGATTACCAGTAAAAAAAAACAAAAAAAACATGAAGGTTTGATTGTTTTCCAGTTATTCTCTTGTATTATTTCCACGCTTGTAGAAACATGATGACATTCGTAACTATATGAGATCACCATTTGTTGGCATTAACACGAGTATATAGTACTTTATTTTTTATATAGTATATAGTATTTATTTTTTATTTTTTATTCAAATTTTTTTTTTTACTTTTATTATGTATCAGTTGTGATCTATTGCAACATTTGCTTCTGGTTATTATTATGTTAAGTTGGGAAAATTTGATTAAGACTGAGGAAAATGGAAACAGCTCTATTAAGCTAAGTGGACAGATTTTAGACAATGTAGTGTGTGTGTGTGTGTGTGCGTGTGCGTGTGTGTAAGAGACCCATGTGTCCGAGAGTTCCTCCTCGTTATGCAAATGAGGGTTCCACCTCTTAAATCTCTTTTAGCAAATGAGCGTAAAACAGAGACATAAACAGCTGTTACTGTTGCACTCAGACATCTGCGAGACTGTCTCTTGTCCTGGCGCTTTCGTGACTCACTGGATTGCACTGACCCTTTTTTGTACCCCACAATTAACCCCTGTTTTTCTGCTCTTTTTCTTATTTTGGTGCGTGTGTTTGGGCTTTGTTGTCAGGCTTAGGACGGAGGGGATTTTTCCCTATTTGACACCTCCTTAAACTCTGAGCAGGGACAGGCGGGTCATGTGGTTACACTTGTCCATTGCTTTTCTGTTTATGAGGACTGTGGGAGGTCTGTAATGGCCAGGCATGCTTGGAGATTTGTCTCAGGGTTTCCTCTTCTGTCATTTACCAGAAAGTGTTCAATGGTTCAGTTTGACCTCATGCACTACAAAAGATCTAATATAGAAAAGTATTGTTGTTAATAATAATAACAGCAATAGTAGCAGCATTTGATTAATACAAGTACTTTGCCTTAGATCAAATCCTAAAGCATTGTACACAAAAATGTTAAGGTTGCCAAATCCATTAAGCAATCCCTCAAATAGTGAAAAAAAATTAATAAAAGAAAGAAATTGACTTGAGCAGCAAAGGGAGTGATTAGTTTACAGACTAAAATAATCATATCTCAGCAGTGTCCTGATTCGTGTGTGATTTATGTGGAAACTAGATTTTCTGCTAACATTGCTTAGATACGGCGCTAGCTATTATTTGTCATAATTCATGCCGAAGCTGTCAGTACACACACACACACACAGATACAGCTGTTTCATTAGCTTTGTGAGGTACTTTCATCGACAATGACAACCTTTGCAACTAAAACATGACCACAGTGTTAGCGCTCGTGTTTCCCCATCATTAAATCCTCCACGCACGTTTAAGGAGCAGATTAGCCATAGATTTTACTGATTTTTCGACCAACTTTGATATCATTGACTAACCCCAGTTTCAGTACACAAGCCATTGTCTGGCATTGGTGTTGGCAGCATGTGATAAACTTTAATCCTGTACTTGTTTACTCTCTTCTTAGTCCAGCACTAAAGAAACCGACAGCGGTATTGATCAGTGTTCAGCTTTAGCCAGACACTTCACACATTCTGGATGTAAGCAGTAGTCAGAGTTTCCTGGCTAGGGCTCAGCTCGTCTCCTTCTTTTCCTGCCCCGTGCCACTGCAGCTGAACCCTGCACTCGGGATATTTATAGCCCAGGGCTAAAGCTCTTCCGTCTTCTCATTAGCTCCTCGCGCTTAGTGGTCTGTCCACGTTGCTGCTTCTCCGTAAGTGTCACTCGCCTTCTCTCCTCCTCTTCTCGTCTGCTCTTTCAGTCATGTGGTAATGGCTCCCACCTCAGGCGCCATGGCATGGCCCACACAATGCGCTGAGAAGAAGAAAAGAGAAGTGATGTGGTAATAGTCAAGCCTTTGGTGTATGACAGTTTTTGGGTTACACCACACACTCTACTGTATACAGTATATTACTGCATTGATGCACATGAGCTGAGTGAAGTGTGTATATTATATACCAAGACACTTAAAGCAGCAAGAAAACAACCCTTATCTGTTTGAATTAGTGCGCTGTCAGGTGTAAAGCATAGAATATGTTAAGTAAGAAGACGGCTCTCCTTAGAAAATGTTATAACCTATGCAAAATGCAAAGCTCTGTCACTGGAGACTCCTTCCATATATGGAAACAAACGGGCTCACTTTCATTTTTCATGTTTATCGAGTCTATTTATTAAATTATATAGAGCATCTACTGTATGTAATACATTGTTATGAAAAGGTAAATACACCACTTTGAATTCTATGGTTTTACATATCAGGACATAATAAAAATAAGTTGGTCTTTACCAGCTCAAACATTTGGTAACTACAACCTCAGGTGTAACTGCATATAATATATTTCACCATGCTATTTATCATTAAAGAAAAAAAAAAGAAATCAAACCGAAATGCAGGAATCATGCACCTTATGAGTTAAAAATGAAGTAATCGTTTTCTGGATGACTTTATCAGTCTCTCACATCATTATGGAGGAATTTTGGCTGACTCTTCTTTACAATCTTGATTCAGCTCATTGAGGTTTGTGGGTGTTTATGCGTACCCTCATAAGGTCCCGCCACAGTATTTCAGTTGGGTTGAGGTCTGGACTTTCACTAGACTATTGCAACACCTTGATTCTGTTCTTTTTCAGATATTCTGTTGTAGATTAGCTGGTGTGCTTGGGATCATCGTCCTGTTGCATGACCCAATTTAGGTCAAGCTTTAGCTGTCGGACAGATGTCAGCATTTGACTCCTCACATATGACTCTAGAATTTGGTGTACAGAAGAGTGCATGACCACTGAATGACTGCAAATAGCCCAGGTCCTGTGGCTGCAAAATCATCACCCCTTCACCACTGTACTTGTCAGCTGGCCTGTGGAGTCTTAGATGAATATTTTTGGAGGTTTTTTTTGCAATTTCTCTAAGCATGGTCTGATCTTGGGTTAATTTTGCTGAGACGTATATTCCTGTGAAGATTGGCAACCGTCTTGTTTTCCACTTATAAATAGTCTTCCTCACTCTAAAATGATGAGCTTTAATTGTATGAAAATGGCCTTATAATCTTTCGCAAATTAATAGGCAGCAACATTTGCTTCTCTAAAATCATTGCTGTCTTTCCTCCTTGTGGATGTGACCACACCTGACTGCTCCAGATTAGCCAACCGCTAAAACTTTAGCTTTAAGAGAAGTGGTTACACTTGCTGATGGTCATTTAATCAAGTCCATTTAATTAGCATTACCTGGCTGATACATAGCCTCTTAAATCCTATGGAAGCAGTCAAGGTGTACTTCGTTTTTTTGTATACATATTTTGGCTTTATTTTTTGTAAAATAAATAATGACTGTAATAAGTCATGTGTTGTTAATCTGAGGTATATATACACCTTGTGAATGATCTGTGTGCATACTGTGTATAGTGGGCATGTTAATGTAAATAGATTATTTGAATTATTGTCAGGGTTTAATTTATTTACATTTATTTACCTGTGAACAAACATGTTTCCACACATTAAGAGTGTGATCACTGCAGCACCTTGTCTCCGTCCCTGTAGTGCTTGTCTCTGTCTACTCGCACCTGCGTCCCCGACACTGTCTCTGACTGAATGGTGCAGTACATGTGCATGCTTGAAAAAGAATGGTCACCTCACCATTAAACACACACCTGTCTTTTTTTTTTTTCTATTTTTGTTATTGTTCTCTACAGGTATATCCTAAAGGAAGGCCTTCCTGCTGTTTTTCTTTTTACTTTCTTTCTTTTTTTTTTCCCAAGCATGAATACATCCTACATCACTGTCTTCTCCATCCTCTTTTCATTCCCCATATTTATTTGTCATTTATTGTATGTAAGAAAGGAAGGGAGAGGAAAAGAGGAGAGGAGGAACGCAGCCAGCTCAGGGCCATGCTAGAGCACAGTGGAAGACGTCTGCACTCCTGATTCATAAGGTTAGAAATGCTAGTGGCAGTTGGATTATACAGTTAAATCGTTCACCAATGATCCGAAATCCTCGAGCTCTTTTCCCAGAAATGGACCATGTCTGAAAAGCAATCATGTACAGCCAGGCTGGGATTATTCCCCCTAAATCAGAGTATTCACTTGTCTGTTAAAGTATTCAGCACTTTCATTTATCTGTCAGTGTGTGTTTTAGATTGTAAATATTTGTATCTAATTAAGCTTTAATGAATATCTCTACTACTGGTGCCTGTAACAGAGTCTTTCTTCACTGTTTATTGTGAATGTTGTATGCAATGTCAATCTCAAATAGCCTAATAAAAAATTTGAGAAAATCTTTTTCGGAGGGAAAAAGTTTGTTTGCCTGCACTGTGTGATTTGTAGTAGCTGTACATGTATGTCACTTGCGCAATAACAGGGGAAACACTGGTGCATTATTCATGCACTGAGCCCTGCTCCATTTAAACTTCATAATCATCGACAGGACTTGGGCTCAGGTCAAGGAAGCGACCACCATTTTAATGCATATTTGACCTAATGCATCTGTCCTTATCTGTCGATGGACCTACATATTAGAGGTGTAAAATATATATACATGATGTTAGTCATCTAAACCATTACTTATACAGTATCTTTATTGAGTGGATCAGAGGTTTTTTTTTTTCACCTCAGAGCCTGGCAATGACTAGCTGGGTAAATAACACCACAGTCTGAACTTTGTTCTTTGTCTAGAACATGAGCCACACAAACAGAAGTGAGCAGCATGTGATTTCGGAGTGCTGACAGCACCTCCAGGACTCTCGTACACCACTGTTATACATCAGCTCAGTCCAACATGTCCCTCTCTGTAAAACATCCCAGTGGTAGCCAGTGACCAGAAGCTGCCATTTGTTTAGATAAACCTCATGATATAGAATTTTTATTCTTCTTGGCTTCACATGATGGCACACGCCAATTATCAGCCCGCTTCTGCTCACTACCGCACTTTGTAATCAGCTCCAACAATTATACCATTGAAAATATGCACTGATTGCTCGCTGTGTGTATTTTGGACCGCACGGCCGAGCCAAAAACAATACCGGTCAAAACAAAGCAAGGGTTACGCGTACTCGCAATAATTTGCACCGCCTTTGAAGTGTCCGTTCCCGAAATTACAGTGCTGCCATAATGAAGTATTGCCATGCAATTACCCAGCATTTTAGTGTACAGAGCCACAGAGCAGTGAAAGTGCAGTGGGGTGTTGGGAGCAGAGGGCAGGCGCTGAAACTCGAGAGGTAGCGAGCGTGCGTGTGTGCTTATGGTTGTTCTACGTCACATGAAGCATGTTTGGCTTCGTCCTGGGTGGCCCTCACCTAAGATAACCAGGTCTGATGAATTATGAATTGGTCGCGATCTCGTTAATTTTGCAGCAGCAAACGTGAACATTTTTAATTAACGATTCTTGATTTGACAACACTTTGGACCGTGGCACAAAAGTAGGCAATAAGTTATTTCTGGTGCCCAGGTACCACCAGGGTCTTTTAAACATTTTACTCGGCGGCTCTTAGGTTTTGTCTCTCTTGGCTCCGGACCACGGACTAAATTATAGAGGAGCGAAGTGCTACAGATGGACCACAGATTTGGAAATAACTTGTGTCTGTGTTAAACTGAACTGTAGTGGGATTAAGGAAGGAATAAAAACACTTTGTGGTGTGCTCTTTTAGAGATTAATATTCATGCCGGGGTGGTGTGATGCTCTTACAACCCTGAAGTGTTTCGTTCCTCGTATACCACAGCACTTTGCTGACTACAATTTTATAAGACATAAACATGTCACGCTTAGTTTTTCATCAAGGTCATTCCCTTACCTTCACTGAAAAACCTACTGACTTCCTGTCTCGGTACACAACCCTTTTCTGTATCAATGATTATTTATTCAACTTTTATTATTTATTCAAATAACAAGACATATTTCTAACCTTATCTAATCTTATTAGTTTTAGATTATAACATATTAGAACAAATGTATTTGTTTAGACTCCGTTGAATTTGAAGCCAGAGCTGTTGTCAAAGCCGAGCTGTAATAGAACAAAATATGAACAGATTTGAGAATGCGGCAACGCTGTGGTATAGAGAGTAGTGTTATTCAGGAAGCCATGGAAACGCTAGTTACTCATCATGGGCAGTTGTCTCTTCGCTGGCAGGGTTCCACGCCTTCACTCGCAGCGGCTTTGATTAAAAACATAGCCAGAGATGTGTTGAGCCTCATCGTTACGTGACCTGTAGTAGATAAAATGGTCGTCGTACACTGGTTTAGCTCGGAATTCCTGCTTGTAATACCAGTTTGGACGGCCTCCCCGCAATTTAACGCCATGTTCCACTGGCGTACGTGTGACGTTATGTTTGCAGTATCATTAGATGATAGTTAACCAGGATAATCCCTGACTGCAGCATTAAGAATGATTTCACTCCCACTTTTTTGGAATCAGCTTTTCCTCCCTCTCTCGCTCTCTCTCTTTCTCTCTCTCTCTTTCACTCTCTCTCTTTTTTTCCACTCCAGTGCTAGTGTATCAGACCATGCAGAAGCACAGAGGCTAGCATTTACACCCACCAGCACGTCTTTCATTTGGTGCTCCTGCTAGCGTGCTAGCAGTGCGAGGGTCAGGCCCTGAGCGTGGCCGGCTGAAATGAGATACATGCCCTGCTCAGGGACGGGAGCAGGGTCAGCAGCTGGTGGAGGATATGGCAATCATTTATAAAAATATGCTTTCTCAAGCCCACAAAAACAAAAGCCCCCAAACCCAACAGCTGGGAAGGGTTGGGAGTAGCCCCAAGGCTGGCAAGTTCCCTTCCAGATGGAGAGGTTAGTCCGGGGCTAGCCAGGCCGCTCCACTTAAACTTCCGATTCCCATTAGGTGCAGAGAAGATTGCAGGGGAAGGGAAGAGGAAGAAAAGCAATGAGCATGACTGCTCTGTTTTTTCACCCTGCTTAATCAAATAAAGCAGGAAGCTTCCGAGACGGAAGATTTGTGTTTATTGATATTTGCGCACACTCTGTGTTGTTTGTTTTAAAAGTCTTCTTCTCCGTCATTGTGAAATATAGCAAGATTTATTTTTTTTTATTTATTTTTTTTTTATAAACTTGCTTGTGTTTTTTTTACTTGACCGGACTCTTGTTCCAATTTATTTAAATTGAGCCACTGGGAAATTTCCACCGACTGCGCTGCGAGTAAATTGCCAAACCGAGGTCAAGTTATAGTAATAGTAGGCGTTGGATTAAATAGCCGTACAGAGCAGGTCTTAAATAAAATTTGATGAGCCTCTCCACTCTTGTGCTGATGTGACACTTGGTTCAGTGTAGAAGCAGTAGGGTCCTGCTGTGGGTATTGTGTTACCCCGGGCTCAATTTGACACGGTTAGAATGTGCTGGTGCATTTTTTGGGGTGCGTCCGGACCTAAAAAGCGGTTCCTGGATTTGCCCTTAATAAGAGAAATGCACACATGGAAGCCCTGGGAGCAGATTCACAGTTCAGTGTATAATGGAGGTGAGTGAACCTGTGCCAAAAGCAAGTAACCTCGTACAGTGATGTTGACACGGAGTCTACACAAGCTGACAACCCTCTTTTTTCTGGAGAAAGAGACAGAGAGAGCGTGATATTTATTTAAAAGAGCTTCTAAGGTTTACTGTAGCCAGGCAAAGCGCTGATGTATTGCGCTCCGTGTAGCCAGTGAGGGTGTGATCAGCATTAGTCACCATTATGCACCATTACTTGGAACTGTATATGGTATTGGAAGACCATGGCCAAAAAACATTAGTGATTTCTTATACACCCAGGTGCTGCCCTGTTCACTTCATTATTTGGGAAAGTATAAAGCAGGCCATAAAACTACCTTCCTGTGTCGAACTCATTTTCAAACCTCCTTTTTTTTTTTTTTTTTTTTCTTTTTTTTTTTTTTGCTAAATGAGATTTTAAGAAAGGCATATATAAATGGTGGACTGGGGAAACATTCATATGATGAAACTATATCTAAAACATTTTGTGCATGTTTGCATGGATATCATCAAGAAGTTGCAACATTTTAACATCTGGCAACCCAAAAAAAGCAATTTCTCTGTAACCAGCCTGTTCATGTTGATGTTTCAATCTGTTTATGGAAAACATTACCACAGGAAAATTATAAAACTTTCGTTTAAAAGGAGACATGAGTTATCATTTTGACTATCAAAATCCATTGCATAAGTCTCTGTCTCATCACCTGAGGTAAAAGTCACTCACGGCATTTAAACATGCCTCGTCATCATCTCTTTTCCTGACTCGGCAACTTTTCCCGCTAACATTCGGGAGAAATAAAGTCTGTTCCGTGGGTGAAATTCCTCGTGATTATTGCCTTAGGTCATTTAGACGTTCGAAGATGTTGTCCTCTGTCATCTGTAGTGTGTAATGTCCAGTGTTTTTGTGTAAATATTTCTGAGCAACAGATTAGTCTAGATCCGAACTCGCAGCACACATTCAAGGCAGCTCTCATATGTTCAGCATTCATCGAACTGAAACTCATTGCATTAACCCACCACGTCTGGTTTGTTTAAGCAGATGAGGACACCGCAATCACACTCGGGTACAGAACAATCAAAACAATAAAATATTCAGTCCTCAGCGCACTACCGCTTCCAAGTCAAAGTCTGGCACTGAGAATGTAAACAACAAGACGTTGTATATTATAGTTTTATTTATATATATATATATAATATACACACAACAACAAACAAACTAAAGGAGAGCTGGAGTTCTACGCATATATCACATGTTCAGGATATTTAAAACAAGAAATTACAAAATGACTAGATCTAAACGACATATTTACATTATTATTTAATCATTTAGCTTGCACCGCTTCCTCGTTTCGTCTCAAATTTCTACACACTGCCAAAGTGTTGTTAATGTTTCCTGTCATAATATTTTTGACCAATAAATAAAAGACTTATGAGTACGCTTTCATTTCCAAAACTTTTCTCCATGCAATAAATATTATCATTTTTTTATTGCATAGAACTGAATCCAAACAAATAGCAAACAAACCATAGCTATCGATTTTCTCCCTGATTCTAATTAAGCCAATAGGGAAATGGGTGTAAAAGCTGTGTAAGACACACAACACAGGGTTGGGGAGCAGTGTTCCTGTGTGCATTGTGGTCAGCAAGAGTGTAGCTTGTGCTGCTCAGAGCAGTCAGTTTGCCTCCTTGTGGATTGTTTGTATCATTCAGGATACATGATCTTCAAACTGCAGGGTTCTAACACTAATCATAAATGTACAAAAAAATAAGCAAAAGTTCCAACATATACAAGTGTTAACTAATATGACTTCATAAGTCCTTGTGTGTGAGACGGTATGATGCTTAAGTCACTCGGTTGTGCTACAATGAGACGCTTTGTCTCGTGATGCAGTGTGACCTGTTTCTCTGTATGTGTTTTTGTCAGAGAGTCGTGAGAAAGACAAATCTCGCGCTCACTCTTTCTCTGTTTGCCGGGCTCTATAGTCATCCCCCCATACACACACACACACTCCGTGCGTGTGACTGCGTGTGTCTGTGCCGTGGTGTTTGTCTTGTGATGCACACCGGTCTCCGTATGCTCGACTACCTAATCCTGCAGCCCCTCTGGGCTCTCGGAGCACCAGCGCAGCTCGGGGTTGCGACCCCGGGGCCTGTCGGGGTCGCAGCGGCGTCCAGCGGGGGCAGACATTACAGACCCATTATTGCAGGAAATTGAAAACACGGAGCCCGCTCAGACACAAGTCGCCTGCGCACTGACGCCATTTGTAGCGCCTAATTGTGCTGTAATTAAGACAAACCTGGAGGAAGATGGAGCAAGTGCCTGAAGCAAGAGGAAGGTCAGAGAGAAATGGAGAGAGGAAACCAATCATCACATTTCACACGCAATGAAACAATCTCACAGTGTTAAACTGTGGAGAAGTGTGTGTGTGTGTGTGTGTGTGTGTGTGTGTGTGTGTGTGTGTAGGAGGGCGGCACTTTGTTTTGTTTTGCAGCCATCGTCCTGTTCCACTTATTGTGTTATCGTCTTTTTTTGCTGTTTGTTTGTCTGTCTTGTGCTGCGTTTTGGCAGCAGATGTATTCCTTTTTTTTTTTCTCTTTTCTCAAACGACTTTGGTTAGTCGTTTAGTTAATACTTTGTAGATTTTTCCCATCACCTTGTCACTGTGTAGCACAAGAATCGCAGAACTGATTAAAACGGCAGGATTTAGGCTGGATAATGAAATCAACCATCACCGTGCTTATTCCAGTCAGCTTCAGTTAGGATAAACAGTGCCAAGACCCATCATTGTTTCTAACCTTCTGAACCTAACTCGAAAGATTTTCATTCTTCAACACTCTCATTGTCTCACAGGAGAACATCTACAGTTAAGTATTTAGCAGCGTTGGTGAGAGCAGCCCCCTGAAAATTACACCGTTCTGCTTTTTGCCTAAAGCAGCAGTCACCCTAAACATGAATACTATTCTTATAGGGAAGAAAAAAATTACTTTGGGGGATTAGGATGAGAAAGACATGTTTGTTTAGGGGTTAGGGCTGTGCACTTTACATTCAATCATTTTTCATTCTGAAATCTAAATAAGAACAATGTTAGGTTTTTCTTGGCATGTACTAAATTAGGAAATCCATTAAATTTTTTTCTAAAAGATATATTTCGGTTTTTCAGTTGTTTCACAAAGCTTAAAAATGATAGTGAATCCAAATATGAAATATATATACTGGCCGGATTTGATTAGATTAGATTAGATTCAAACTTATTTTAATTTGTGCAAAATACATGTACAATTAAATTCACTACTGTGTACTGCTATTGTACATGCTTTTATATCCCACCATTTTCTGTTCAAAATGGCATTGAAATCTGCAGAAATAAAATTTGTGGTAAATGTTAGCAATTGGACACCTTCTTTGTCTATGATGTTATCCTCCTTTACCATCATTTGCTGTTATTTCTAAAAAAAAATAAAATAAAATAAAAAAACAAGTGTTACCGATACATCAGGTACTTTAATCTCTTTTTTGCTAAAAAAAAAAAATATTTGCTGGTACACATTTTTCTCTCATTATTTATTCTGAATGAAAAATGAGTTATTTCTCCTATCCACTGGCATGCACTAGAGTAGTTTTGTGCCTCTTTGCCTGATAGGATTTTCTTGTCAGTAATGTTGCCACCTCTTTCACTGTCCTGTGCTTCTTTGTTTATAAGTTTGATAAAGTTAATCATTTATGTGAATAGGGCCCTGGTGATTGAAGGCAAACAGGCAGTTGTATGGCAGAGCTCTGTGTGTGTGTGTGTGTGTGTGTGTGTGTGTGTGTGTGTGTGTGTGCTGTTGGTCTCTGCAGCTCTGGGCCACCCTGTAAACAGACACCTATCAGCAGCTGGACACTTGGCAGGAGAACAGGCCTGCATGCAGAGAACACTGACCCCACCGACTCCCTGTCTCCACACACATGCACACTCACACACACACACACACACACACACACACACACGCACACGCATAGCCACCCCACACCACCTCAGTTTGACCGTGACTCGTCCTGACTCCTGCAGTGACAGACAGCGTGATGTTTACAGGCTCTCCGGAAACCTCCTCAGGAAGACAGCCTCTCCCCACTTCCAAATTTGTGTTTTTAGATCAACACTTACTTCAGTTTATTTGTGCCCCACAACAAGCCAGCAGGATTTATTGTGTCCTAATCTAAAGTCAGTGTCTCAATTTCCGAAAGCAAAGTGCTCAAAATGTCTGGAAGAATGTAAACGGAACGGGCTAGAAATTATACAACAAGAGATAGCAGCGATCTCGTAGTCTAAATGTTTCCAAGTGCAGTTGGGAGTCTCTTGAGGCTTGCCAGGAAAACACTCCAACTTATCTTCCTTCCTCCGAGCTCTTGGTTCAGACCTTCGACTGGCGTGGTTAATCTTAACACACTTTTTAATGACTGCTTATGAAATGGGTCCCGGTTGATCCAGTATAATATCTTGCCACCCTAAGAGCTGAATAACTCATATTTACTTGAGCTTTATCTTTACTGACTTTTCTGACTGTATGAGGTCCTAGGAAGCAAGTTGTGCATGAGTTTTAGAGTACTTTGATAATGCCGTGCATGTGGTCTGTCCTCTCGCAATGTCCCTGGCGCAGATCATCTCACGAAAAGGAGCTCAGCTTTATCATCACTGCCGACACGTCTCTAATGAAGGCTTACACCAAATCACCAAAAGCCTCTCGAGGCTCACAAATTATAGCCTGCGCCTCTAGCGTCTTAATGCCATTCACCTCCTGACTTTTCAGTACGGCTAAAATTAGGTTCAGGCTTACGAAGAGTCCAGGATTAATAGAGTTGTAACAGAACTGCAAATTACAGTATTGACTTGTCCGATATGAAGCTCTCAATACAATATATCAGAGTTGTATATATCAGAGAATTTAATATTCAACAAACTACGCTATTTTTAAAATGACATCACACAAAGTTTAATAAACGTTTCATTTAGACCACCTTTACTGGTCAGCCTGGAACTTAAAGATCCCCCTAAGTCTTTTTGGTATTTACATTTACAGGTAGTCCCCGAATTACGATGGGTCGTCGTAACAATTTTCTGATCTTACGATGAAGATAGCGATACAACCAAATTTTTACGTTCCGCTCCGTAGGCAAACATAACCTTTCAACCGTTTTTTTCTGTTTTTGGTGTTTTTTTTTCTGTTTCAAAGCCCAATTTTAACTTGTCTTGTCTCTCCGTCCTCCACTTTCAAACCAGTGCTCAACCACACACCTGCTGCCACAAACATATATGTATACACTGTAACTTTATATATAATGATAGTGTAAATTGCTCTGTTTTGCAAAATTATGTACTGTAATTTGTTAAACTATTAACAAATCATAGTGCACTACACCATACAAATCATTCTTTATGATTCCTGGGTAGACTAGACCATGTCTCAACGTACTATAATTTCAATTAACGATAGGGTCATCAAAGTGCATCACCATAGTAAGTCTTTATTTATTTACTTTATTTACGAGGGAGCCTCCTTACAAGTTATGATTGGCGTCCAGTGGTCAAGTTGTGGACCAGAACATAACAATGATCTGCATCCACCTAGTATGTATAAACTCCTGCTCAATATGTACAAAATCCCTAATAATGAAACCACCATGGCGAATGGGAAGGTTATATCCGGTAGCAGAGTGCACATCCAGGGCTAGAATATTCATGACTTTGAAAAGACAGCTAGCAAACAGCCGAACCACAAAAGCCATGAGCAGCAGCCACCTTCCCCTTGTGAGCCACATCAGTGAAAGTGAGAAAGTGTTCCATTTATGTTTAGTTGTAATGTACAGCCTATGGTTGTTTATGTGCTGTTAAGAGTGGATTGTGCGAACACTCTTTTCATTGTTATTAAGTTCCGAATAAAACCTAAGGCAGATATTCAGACAAAGTGTTTTTTGCTGTATTGAATGTGTATCCTAACAGATCAGCACTGAATTGTATTGTATCGTGTAGCCATAATGGTCACTTCCAGGTCACAGTAAGTTTTTGTTGTGTCTCCAAGGCCTAAAAGGGTAATGGTGTGTGCAGGATTGTTTTTGATTCTCTGCTTCCTGGCCCTGTAACTATTTTACATGTCTTAATTGGTTCGATTTCTGAAATACAAAAAAAAAAAAAAAACAGACCAGCATTATGGACTTGGTGAAAAGGAATTAATGAATAAATAAAAAGTCCACACTGCAGTATTTTTCCATGTTATTCACCATATATCAACTTTATATCTAACTATCCACTCACCTCTACCTGCAAGGTTATTTTTCCCCTCTCATTGTGTCTCTCTGGATCCCAGGCCTGATACACACCTGCATTAGCTTCTCAAGATTGTGTTGGTGTGATTAAGAAGACTGTGATTTCTCAACCCTTCTGCCTCTCTGAGTTACAGCGTGTCATAGGATGACCCCCCGCCTACCCAAACAACCACTTAATCTAAAACGCCAGCCAGTCTACTAAGCTGTCCGCCCAGTTTCAATGGTGGGAGACGCGTGTTTACTTCATCTCCTCGTGTTAAATGTCACGCACATCGAGACAGGCACGCACATACACATACACAAAAGGGCTCAGTGAGGACACAAGTGGCTTTTTCTTATCTCTAAGAATGTGAAAAATGTGTAATACAGGCTGATCTGAATTTGATTAAAGTGAGGAAGTTTACAGAGGGGGTGAAGTTTGATGAGAAGACCCGGAATAATGGAGTGGTCACGAAATTAGTTGCTCTAGCCTCAGGCACGCTGGGAAAAGACGTGTCTGGCATGTGAGATCCTTATCGAATATATTGCACAGCACTTACACTAGGCTAGGGTCGTGTTTTAATTTCTTATATTAAAAAATCTTTTTTTTTTTTTTTTTTTTATCTGCTCTTACACTTTGGCGGTGGAAACTTTTGTTTTTGAAATGAATGATGACATTTAGACAATACAGATTCAGTCATTAAATGCCTTTGATTTCCAGAGTGTAAAATAGCCAGTAATCTGGAATAGTGAGTCAGTTTCAATTATTAAACTCAAAATGACAAGTGTGACACTGGGTTTTGGAGACCTCATCGTCCACCAACCCTGAAAGGCACCCCATAAACATTTAGGAAAGAAAATCGAAGGAATTTCCCTGATGTGCAATATGTAACAAATGTCTGGTTCACCAAGGCGATCTTATTCATGTGTATGAAAAAAAAACAAATATGTTGATACAATGAACAACCTAAAAAAAATTAAATACTTTAAAAAACTCTGGTTAGAACATTCTTTTCCTGACATCTTGAACATGTCCTTGTACAAGTGAATTTAAGCATGCCCTAAGAGCACACTTTAATTGTTGCTCTTGTACTATATGATTACAATCTAATATGAACTGTAATGTCAGTGATGCCAAGTAGCTGCTGAAGAATGCACAAAAAAAAAAAAAACTGATGAACAAACGATACCACAAATACAACCAGTATGCTTGGATATAATCCAAAATCTGATTGCCCCACAGTGTTGGAGTTTATTCCCAGAAGTTATGGGGACCAAAGAGATAAAAAAAAAAAAAAAAAAACACCTCATAACTTAAACTCATGACTATTCATCTTTAGCCTCATTCAGAAAATCTTGTGTTTTCTGGATCTGTTGTGCGTTACAGAATGTTAGCACTTTGTAAAAGATGTGTCGTAACTCTAACGACGCTCTCAGCCCTAGGCTCCACCGAGTGTAAATATTTGGAATGCTGAGATTCGGAGCAAGAGCGCTGTGACAGTGAGAAGGCTCTTGAACTCTGTCTCTCTTATGTTGAATTGAGGAAGAGACACAGCAGTCGGTCGGCTTTGCTCCCACACCGGCTCTATATAACTTGTCCTTTTTGTTCTAGTTGACGCATTTTTTTTAGGACGCATTCCTAAAGCATAATTTTCAGTAGGGATGCTTTGTACTCAGTATGTATTTAAAAAGTATTTTTCCTTTTTTCCGTCCCGTAAAATGCTCAGTTTGTTTTATCTAATTCTTCTATGCAAAAAGATTCAAATAGGTCGCAGAGAATCATACCTCCATAGCCTCTGGAGCACGGTAAGGAGGCCAGCATGGAGCTGTTGCTCATCTTTCCTCATACCTTTTGAGTCTGGTTATGACCTTTTACCAGAAAAGTATAGTTGATTAAAGGTAGACTCAGCGCTTGAGACTTGCAGCGAGTTAAAGTTTTAGGGTCAGGCCCATTCCATTTAGTGGTTATTTTAATAAAAGATGATTGTCTTCTTTGATGACCATTTTACACCAGTTCCATCCTTTCCAGAGGTGCATCATTAGAAAACAAACAAAAGCAATGCACAATCATATAACTGTTGTGTGAGCCGACCTAAAAACACATCCTGTCTGCACTCTGAAGCTCTTTGAAGGAGGAGCTGCCCCCTCATGGAATTTCATTAAAAACTTTTTTTTTTGGTTTTTTTTTTTGCAGAAGAGCTTACATTAATCTCTAATGTCAGGGTTTGCATAAAGTCTGTTTTTAAAATGTGTCTCTGTCTGCTTAGATCCACATCCTTTCACGTCCTAAGGGGCCAGATATGCGGGGGCGCATTTGAGTAGCGTTCTTTGTGCAAAGTGACAAAAAGACGAGTCGCCGAACTGGGCCAGCTTTGTTCCTGTGCACTGCTGCAAAATATGATTTCAGATAAGAACCTCAGGGCAGTGCTGTGAATGGATAGTTTTTATTTTCTGCCAGCATTTTAATCAGCTTCGGACCCTACAGTGAAGTTGCAGCACAAAGCCACAGTGTGCAGCCAGAGTGGCTGCTGTCTTACAGGCGTGAGCAAGAAATTCAAAGATCTGTCATCTGCCAGACATTAGGTAACCCCGCCCTTGCTTTGCCCCTCTTTGCCTAATAGATTTTTTTACCCTTTGTTTGGGTGACCTTTCATCATTGTAAATGACCTCACAGGCTGTTCATGGAGCTTGGTCAACTGTTACAGTTTTATCATCTTAGTTGTTTGGTGGTGGTTAAAATCTCAGTGTGGTTTTCAGAATCGGTCTGAAAAACAAAAGCCATCTAAAGATATAAATATCAATGATGGCACACCTACCAGTGCCTGAAACACCTGGAAATCAAAATTGTCTGTACTATTCGGATAGGAGGGATGATATATCTTTTCCTTTGTCAATCAGAGTGACACTACTGTAGTAGGTCATAGTCGTTTTGTTAGTTCAAGTGTGCAAAAGATCCTCTGTGTGTTCAGTTACCATGTGACGTAACATAAGCAGTAGTTAGAAAAGATGTCTTTCTAAAGCTTGACATTTCTCAGCTTTCATGTGATAGTTGAGAGATAGCTAGTTGGTAGGTATTGGCAAATGACCAAAATAGAGATTACTGCTGAACCAGGTCCAGGGGGTAGAGTTTTGGCTAATCCAATTCTTTCTATAAGCCTAACCCTGTCAACACATTTATCCTGCCTAGATCAGGCTCAACTCCAGTCATTTTGAGGGTATTTGCCAATTTGGTAGCAAAACTCTCCCTTTTCCTCCGAATAATTCTGGGTCCAATGTAGAATAATGGTAGTTCTTATACTGGCTTTGAACTGCTGATATTTTACGAACTGAAGGACTGCTTTCAAATTCCAGAAATAAATATCTGGAACCATTACTTGTACTTTAAGTATTTTTGCATTACTTATGAGTCCATTGTAACCCAGTGGTTGCTTTGTGGAGAGGGACATCATGTTCCCGGACAGTGATATGAGGACTGGACAGAACAAGTCATTAAGTTTTCACCGGGGTGCATTTGAAGGCGCCGCTCCCCCCCCAGGACTTTGCAAATAGTCATGTGCCCTGTGGAAAGAGTAGTCACTAGTAGTGGGTCACAGCAGCAGAAAATCTGCAGAGTGGAGAGCAGCCGCCTGCCTGTCCCCAGGCACATCTTTAGCCCTTCCTGCATCTTTTAGTTTCTCTCCCTTTACCATCATCCTCTCACACGTAGGTGCTTTTACTCAGAAGTGTTTTCCTCCTGCCTGCTCTTTCTTTGCTCACTCTCGCCTCTCTTGCTTTTAATAACTGGAGCTGTAAAGTGCTGAGCGTCGTGTTGTCAGGGGAAAAGGGTGTTTATAGGGTGTGCCAGCGAAAGCTCGCTTGCTGCTAAATGACAGGGTGTGGGAGCTGGAGTTTACTTTATGTCAGTCTCGTGTCAGTAATGAGTAGGAAGGCTTGGGCTTGACCATGCCGGGTCCTTGCCGAGCTGAACCCATGCCTCGCCTCTATATTTACTTTAGTGCAACATTAGTGCCAGCCTGCGTATTAAAGATCTCACAAGAACAGTACAGTTTGCGGCTGCAGCAGAGGATTTGTTCAAATTAGAACTTCAGAGATCATATAACCTAAGTGGAAACAAATGTGGCCGCTTTTCCGAATCGGTCTTCCCAGGGTGGGCAGCGCTGCAAGACCAGGCGCTGTGTGAGAGCCCCACCTACTCATGTGAGTAGGAGGGTGAGCTATGCCAATACCCTGACTTCATTCACAGGACGCCATGTTACCAAGATGGTAATGAATGGCTGTCAATGAAACGGGCTCCTGTGCTAACATGCACAGCCGGGACACTTTTCTCATGGTGTGGTGGCAGCTAGAAGAGAGGCACCCCATTGTCATTCTGACACACACACTATCAGCTTTCTGCATCTTGGAAAAATATTCCCCACTGTACTGAAGGTCAGCTCTGTATTGCCAAGAACAGACGAGGAACATTCCCAAAGTCTGTTTGTGGCCCGGGCCTTAACACCCTCCATCACCTTCAGTGCGGTTAATCCACAGAATGCCATCCTCGAGGGATAGGCACCATTTCTGTTCTTCTGACTCTGGACAGCTCAACGATTCTCAACCATGATTCATCTTGTGCCATGCTGGTTTGAAGTACTACGCTCTGAGCATATGGCTATAGATCTACTTCTATGTAAAATCGCCAGATTGGTGTGTGTCCTCCCAGAGTTGTGAGTTCTGTTTATCTCCTCACCCACTTCGTCGCAGTGTGCATGGAACACTTTGCTAGCAACAAGCTGTGGGAGGTCCAGCACAATTAGCTGTTGTGAAAATTATAGAATAAGGAAGAGGGTCTGTTTTCAAACCGACCGCTTCTCACTTTTCCTCTCCCTTGCACTCTTCATGGTGTTGTGGAATGGAATGTTTTTGATCAGGGCTATTTACTTGAGTCCGGCCTGTGTGCGAAAGCATGCCAGAGCTAGCAGCGCTAAGCATCTAATCCCTGTGGACTTCTGCGATGTATTATGGCGTGCCTTTAGAAAATAAAAACCACCACCATCTTGGGAATAGATACAACTTTTTTTTTTTAACTACTAAGGTTAGCTCGCAATTGTAAACTATTAAAATGGTAACTTTCTTCCCTTCCTGAATGGCCTTGTTTCTCAAGGTACCTCAACCTGTTGGAAACACTAATCAAAGGCAGGTGCTCTATGAAAATGTGTTCTTGTCGTGCTTTATGTACCCAGACACTCACTTATGCCTGAGCTGTGGTAGTCTAACTGAGAAGCTAGTCTACAGTTTATATTAGGGCATATTGGGTTGTGGTTATATCATTTTAAGAACATGGAGCCATTGTGACTCAGCATGCGTCCAGCAGCAGGACATCCTACACCAAGAAATGTTAAAGATGAATGTATTCTGCAACACAAAAGCATCCACTAGCATATTATTTATAAATGAAGATAAGGTTTACTATGTAAGAAAATACTTGCATTTTCCATTCGTGAAAAAATATCTATATGGTGATTCATGTATGTCTTTCTAGACTTATGCTTATTTCTATGATACCAATAATGTAAATCTTTTTACTAAGCATGTCTGGAAATATGAGTTACATTTCCTGTTTTGTTGTAATAACATCTGCATAACATCTTTATATATAATATACGATCCTGTGTGTCTAAAAACTTTGACAATAACACAATGGAAAGCTGCATTGGTTGTTGAAGTCAAGCATATAATTAGTTCATACCAAGTGGCAGGAAGGATGTTGACCAAAAAAATAGAGTGGGAGAGAAATAGGCTAAGGAAAGTAAAAAATAGAAATGAGTTCAAAATAGCTCACGCTGGTGGTGATGGAGAGCATTGTGTATTGTCTGGCATATTGTAACAGCCTCTTCAATAGGTCAGAGTGCACTTTTAAACTTCCACTAACCGGACTGCGGCCTTGTGTCACCTCGCTTCGCCATTTCCTGTGAAGCAGCACACGGGGCCGAAGCCAAATAAATTATATCGTAACGGAATGAGTCCACTCAGAAAACTCTGCCACCTTTTCTACAGCATTAGATCCATGATAGTAGTTCGGTCCGCTGAATATTTTATTGACTGTCTGCTTGCCCCATGCTGACCTGCCTGACATGCGAACTTCTCCTTTCACTAGAGACGCCACGTCACTCTGCATCAGGCAGCCAGGCATGATGCTCCCCACACATTTCCTGTAAATAAACTCCAGCACAGCAGGGGATGTGTGTGCAATGGGGGGGGGGCACAAAAACACACATAAACATTGGCCCGTCATACGGGCACACACACTCCAAGTTCTTCCTTGATAACTGTTGCTTTCTTTCCCCCACCTCTTGCTTGAGAAGTTCTGAAAGCTGCGAAAGAGCTCAGTGAGTTGGAGCCTGGAGTCTCCTTAAATCAGTTTTTATCACACTGGCCTCCTCCCAGAGCTGTACTTATGATAAAACGCTCTGTCCGGGTCACACTGTCCTCAATACTCATATCCATCTTTCGAGGTGAGAGTTTTGCCACTTGTTTTTTTTTTTTTTTACATGGATTTTGTTGAGCTGCATTCCTGCGAGCAAAACGTGTGTTTTTTTGCATTATTGTAAATACAATGCAGGAATTTTTACTTTGTGAAATGAACTAACTAACTGGCATAATATATAGTTATGGCTCACTGATGCTTTGATTTGTTTTCATTTTATAATACAGTCAGCCCAAGTTTGTTCTTCTCCCTCCTCCATTCTCATTGACAGTTTTTCTGATGTGTCAGGACTCAGTAGAGCAGAAGCGCATCAGCCACACATCGACTCCGCTCTCGTTATTTATTTATGAACTTTCTCTCTCTTGCACTGTCTGGTCATGTTGTTGGTTCGCAATAGAGTTCCGAGGTAAATGAGCTTACACAACAGTCACATTTCTCTGTTGTGCTTAAAGCTACTTGAGTCATGACAAACTCCAATACACTTTATTCCGATTCTCCTTGCATAAACACTCACACGTATATAAGACATCCAACGACCTAATTATCAAACACTATATGCTGTTACTATGCTCTGTGCTCTGTAAATCATCGTATAAAACATCCACTGATTATCTTCAGGATTCTGAAGTGTCACGCTGACAGACAGATCTCTGGTCAGCACGCTCCTTTGTGTATTTTGTGTCTCATCTTAACCTCATAACCCTGGCTCAGTATTGCATTGAAAAATCCCTTTGCTAGTCCCACAAAGGAGGTTGGAGAAATGTCTCTGTGCTCTTAATGAGTCCCCAAAGTCCGATATGTATGATGATGAAGTTTTTCCTTTTTTTTTTTCTTTCCATATTCTTCTGATTTTCTGATTTTATGTACCCTGATCAAAAGATGTACATTTCTTTTTTTATATTTATCCCAATGCAGTTTAATAACATTAGAGAGTCATTTGTATGTGTCATCTGATCAAGAAAATTAGGGAAAAGGTTTCATTGTTTTATTTTTGCAAAACAAACAGAGATTGAGGATTTGAATGCGTTTTTTTAATTTTTTAATTTATGAAACAATATTGAGCACAGTGTCATTACTTGAATGTGTGCCAACATTTTTTTTTTTTTTCGTCCTTGCCTCTGTATTTGCCTTTTGGCCTATTCCTCCTGGGTCAAATCTGAAGTCTTAAATCGAAAATGGATTGTA
The DNA here is from genome assembly GCA_014706435.1 of Silurus glanis. Taxonomy (NCBI): domain Eukaryota; kingdom Metazoa; phylum Chordata; class Actinopteri; order Siluriformes; family Siluridae; genus Silurus; species Silurus glanis. The sequence continues at coordinate 1,229,300 of JAAIIK010000120.1, forward strand.
AATAAATAGTCATGACAATTAATAGGTACATTCAGGACAAAGATCAATTTTATTTTCCTGTTTCTGCCCTTAAAACAAATATGGGTTGAACAGATGATGCTTTTTAGATTTCATTTAACTCAGGCCAGAAAACTGAAAGAGCAGAAAGTTAAACTAACAAATCTAAGCACCTTTGTCCTTTATTTACTCTAATGTCTTGTTATCATTATAACATGTTTTTGGGCAGTGAGAGGAAAAACACTATATTATGACATAATATATATTCTGCCCTTTGGAAGCCGTACAGTACATATCTACAGTTTCAGTGTGTTTTTTAAGTAATATAATAATACTGTATGATTTGCCATTGGCTATCCAAACCTAAACCATAGTGCCACAGCTGCACATCCTGACCTTCAATCCCTTCACTTTCTCTCCAGTTTGTAATTTCTCTCTGGACCACAGGCTTACACATCACTGTCAGCATGTCAAAAGTACAAAATAAATCCTTTATATAGCCTTGTACACCCCCTCTGGTCTCAGCCTTGTATGTATATGTATATATGTATGTAAAGATATATTGGGGTGTAACAGTACACGTATTCATACCGGAATTTATCAGAACAGGACTTTCTGTTCGGCGCACACGTGTCCCTCAATAATTTTTATGTGTTGAACATCGGAGTTAATATGCGAGTTCCATCAGGAACGTATTGAGTGGCAGACTGCAAGTTTGTTTAATCTCTGCCTCGTACTCTGAGTGCATTTTTATTATTATTATTACTATTATTATTATTATTATTATTATTATTATTATTATTATTATTAAACTTAAAAACATACACAACAATGCCATGTTATATTGTATAAAAAGAAACTAAAGTTTGGCAGTGTCACTATGGCTACTCCGTACCGGAAATACGATTTGTTTTGTGCAAGCATGAAACGGCTAGTGTTAGCCCTTAGCGCTAGTGTTAGCCGCTAACCAGGAAGTGGACACACACACACACACACACACACACACACACACACACACACACACA
>JAAIIK010000120.1:1240000-1260236 GCA_014706435.1 Silurus glanis
CTCTCTCTCTCTCTCTCTCTCTCTCTCTCTCTCTCTCTCTCTCTCTCTCATAGCAGAACTGTCAACCTTTATGTCTTATTTCTCTCTCCATAAAAAATGCCAAATGTACCACAAATCACTAAAATAGAGCATTAAAAGTTGTGTATATGCAGGGTTTTATGTTAACCACCAGGCATATGAGGGGGGAAAAAAGCTGTCTGTTTTAGTTAAGATGTAGACACTTAGACACTATGTGCACTATGTGAACTGCTGTATGTAACATCTGTTTTAATGCTACCTGTATAAGGAGTAAAATGAGGTCTCTGGAGATTGTGGGGTGGTGGCTTCATTTCCTATGCAATACTGGTAACACTGGTCAGTGACAATAGCTGTAATGGAGACACATCATTGATTTACCTCTTTCCAAGAGATTTGATTTTATGCAGGAGGCAGAATAATAGGCAATTTATCACTTTTCAAGCAGATTTTGGGAGAGCCTATCACATGCTGTGCTGCTGAAAAACAAGTCATTTTGTCCAGAATTATACTTGTCGGAATCGAGATTATGAGCAATCATAGGCTTTCTAGCTTATATAGCTTAGATATTCTTTATATTCTATGTGGTGTTCAGTTCACAGCAGTGAAGAGAGATTAACCTTTTCCAATAAGTTTAAATAGATTTTTTTTTTTTTTTTTACCTTTTATGGCCATTATTTTCTTTATAAATCCATTTTTTCTGAAAGTGTGCATCATCTTTTGAGTCAGATTCTTAGTTTTATTATTCTAATTGACTAAGCCATTTTGGCTGTTACCAGGCAAATTAAATCAGTATTTTATAACATCATAATATAATATTAATATTATATCATATACATTTTTTAATATATTTTAATAGCTGATTTTTGGAGAAAAAATGGCACCTATCCTGTGATATTGAATATGAAATTACATAAATGTACATATTTTCAGCCCCCATATCTTGACTTTTGTGATCATTCCACATGCATTTTGATAGACTGAATCATGCAGGGAATGAACGCACTCTAAATGAGCAATAGTTGAATCTATTAGACTTCATCAATGTTTGCCTGCGCTCTGAAGGTGTGTTTTGTTTGGGATTTGCGATATACACGAATAATGTCAAATCGCATATCGTTAAAACAGCAATTACGATGTTATTATAAAAGATATATATTGTATACCTAGTATAAAGGTTGACAAATCCAAAGGGGATTTTTTTTAAATAATGTTTTAAGATTTCCAGTAAAGTGAGAGACCAAAGAAACCTTAAAGCTGATAGATGGAACTCCAAAAGTGTGTATAGGAGTAGATCCCAATAGGCTAAGAGCAGACCACACCTCATTTCTCATCAGGACACATAAGCATTAACCTGTCTCCCTCCATCTGTCCATGTGCCTGTGTGTGTGCACACAGTGTGTACTTTTTCACAGAAATAACTATGGCCTTCCTGGTAGTGGCGCGTCGGAGTCTGGGAGAGGTGTCCAGATTAAGCTGGATCAGTAGCCTTTTCTAAGCTCTTAGCAGCAGTAGAATCGGGTTGGGTGATACCAAAGAATTCAACGCAGCAGATTATTCCTCTGAGTAATATTGTCAGGAAAAGTCCCAGAGCGAAATGTGAGCTGCAAAGGGAAACTTCAAACACAGCAGCTGTTGAGCATGGCAGGTCAGCCGACGGTCATGAGCTGGCGTGAATGCTCGGGTCTCATCAGCACACTTTCACCCTCTTATAACCTCATAACCCTGTCCATGTATTTACCATTCTCTCCATCATCAACATGGAGAACCAATCTTTTTTTAGACCCGAGGAGCTGGGGCAAATCGACAGAGGGAGATGAAGACATCAGCAGGGGCAGGCGGAGAAGTGGTGAAAGGTGGGCAGCACTTGTTTTGGCATGTGGCTCTGAGAGCTTGCCGTGTCTTTGGGGAGAGCTGTGTGTCAGCATATGCTGGGGTGGTTCTGAGTTTGGAGGTCAGGGGTTGCCCGTGACACAGGGGCCACCTGTAGACACTGCGTGTGTGGGCCAACAATGCTTTTTGCCAGCGAAGTTGAAGCTCTGATTTACCTTTCTGGTCTGATTGCTGAGGGAACCGGGCATGATGGTCACACAGGGGGAGCTAGATTTTCCAGATCTAGCAAATACAGTGTGTGTGTGTGTGTGTGTGTGTGTGTGTGTGTGTGTGTGTGTGTGCGTGTGTGTGTGTGTGTTTGTGTGTGTGTAAAGATAGGGAAGAGCTGCTGAACTGGACACCATGGTGGTAACCTTATCCTTCCCTGCTCCTCCCACAGGCCTCTTCTAAATCAGAGCTCATGCTGCAGGCGGCTGCACACGGCTCCCAGGCACTGTGCACTCTCTGCCTCATCCGCTATTAGCACAGTAACAAAGTGTGTGTGTTTGTGACAGAGACAGTATAACCTCCTCGGTTGAAATCTTGGCCTCTTTGCCCCGGCATCTCCTCCTCTGAATTCGCCACGGTGGATGACATTCATAGCTGTAGGCAGCTTGGCCTACTGCGTAGTGGTTACACAGAGAGGCCATTTTTTTAACACACACTGAGATTAAGAGCTTGGAACGTTACATTTGATTAAATTCTTTTGTTGTTTTTTTTTTTTTTTGTTTTTTTGGTGAGAGCTTTAGCTTGTGTAGGTAATCTGCAAAAGGGTGACAAGAATACGCAAAAACTAAATATTAAAACAGCTGGGCGAGAAGCTATCAGATGTCCTTCGAAAGCTAGTCTGCGCAAAACATTACCAAGGCCTGGGGACGCATCGAGACGTTTAGAGGGCAAACTTTTTTTCTCTCTGTCTGCTTTGGAGTCTTCTCGCTCTTTCATGTCCATCCAGAGAGTTGGCCTGTCCACTCTTCTTATCCATCCACCATCTGGGCTTCTCTATCTTTCCTTCTTTGCTTTTGCACTCCAGTTGAATATAGGAAGCTGTTGGGAGGAAAACAGAGCACAGAAACTCACAAGTGTTACACCAATATCTTCACTTACATTCCAAACAATTATCTGTGTGACTGAGTTGGGACACTGCTCCCTTTTGTTCCCTCTTTGATTTACTACAACCATGCCTTAGCACAAGTGTGTGTTCTGGAAGAATTAACTTGATATTAAATTATAAATATATTGTGCTGATGCGTGCTTGACCTGAAGCCCAGTAGACTTTTAAATGCGGCTAATGAGACTTGTTTCACTTAAATCTAAGATCTATTTCGACCTTGCAAATCTGTCTGTGGTCATTGGGTTTTATCTGGGTGACTTTCTGGCTAGACTCTAAGACAGAAGTTCGAGAAGATTACACATTCTCATTGTTCCCCCCCACAAAAGCTTGTTGTAAAAGTATTTGATGGATTGGAAAGGAGATTCAGGCCCAGATCAAGCACCCTTACTTTTCTCCCAACTAGAGGCCAGCTGGCTGTTACCTTAGTTTACAATTAAGGCTCACCTACTTAATCCCTCACAGAAGGATTGAATTTGTGTGACAAATCCTGGGGTCACAGTGCAGCAGGATGTGTGAAGTGCTGTTTCTCACTGGCTCCTCAAAGACTGCCAGACATAAGCTTTTTTTCTTGACTCCTGGGTAATTGGATTCACAGCCTCTGTCTTTTCTTTCTTTTCAAATTAAAATCCTCATCCTTGTGCTTACTCAGGTAGAATGCAACATTTAGGCTCATGCTCTGATGGATTAGAAGTGACTGCCTTAATGAGAATATGAGACTGAACTTGTGCCCCGTTGGTCATCTGGTTTTAGGGTCAGTCTGTTCACCAATCTGACTGTGGTAGCAGGGGGTGCTGTCCATTCAAAAGCCCCCACATCAGAGCTGAGTGTGTTTGGACAAGTTGGCAGTTTTGGACACTTATGACTTCTCTGGTATTACATCAGACAACTCCTCGTGAGCAAAGAGTGGGAAGTCTGCCTGCCCGCCGCATCAGCATGACTATCCGCATTTGTATTTACACAGTGGTTCATGGCATTTGGCAGCAAACCATATGCTCTGGTGTGTGTGTGTGTGTGTGTGTATATATATATATATATATATATATATATATATATATATATATATATATATATAATTTTTTTAATTTTTTAATTTTTTATTTTCTCTGACCTCCCTGTCATGGAGAGGAATAAATCCTTCTGATAGGATTTAAGTTCTGGGCTGCAGTTATGGTGGTAGTCACATGTCACACTATTTGACGACCAAGGACAAACTGTAAAACATTGTTTTACAGGTGTATTCTTTGTTATGTAATGCTGTGCTAATAACAGAGGCAACAAAAGCTAATTTGGCCTCATAACTCTACGTGTCTTTCAGGAGAAAATAATTTTTCTTTCTTTATCCCTTCCCTATGAATTGCCTTTGCTTTTCAGAGCTGTCCTCCTCTGCTTTTCAGCTCGTGGATGTGTGGACCACCTAACCAGCTCCATTTGCTCAGATTTATTTAGAGGGGTTTAACCTGGCAGCCTCTGTAAAACAGACATCCTTTAAAGGCTGCCGAGGCACGTTGCTCCCCTTAAAAGCCAGGCCTGTACTGGTGCATCAGAACACAAGAGCCGAACACTGATAGCCAGCGCCATTAGACACAGCCTCATAAAGAAGCCTTGGCTTTAGAGGCACTCTGAAGATAATTGTGCAATTAGCAAGGAAGATTGTAGAGTGCTTTGATCAGGCAGCAGCATGCAACTCATCAAGATATCATAGCACAGTTTCCAGCACAGGCAGATGGACACACACACACACACACACTCTGCTTTAGAGTGGACAGTCGTATCCATGTTGTGTGCTTATTTCAGTGGGGGGAAGGGGTCAAAAAGAGTACTTAGAGCCCAGCAATAATAAAATTGCTTCTTTCATCTGCTGCTTTCAGAGTCATATTACTAAGCAATAATAAAACTTTGTTTAGAGTTTATGTCACTGATGAGTGCCAACTGCTCTACAAACTAGTCATTCACACAGAGAGTTTTTTTTTTTTCCAATAAAGAGAAAGTGTCAAGAAAATTCTGTAGAGTTTAAAATACTGAGACTGTGATATCCAGAAGTAGCTTTGAGGGAGTAGATAGGTTTGTCCGTCCAGATCTACTTGTGAAGGAAGGAAAGTCGGAATGACTGTTATGAAAAGTCAGTGTATATAGGAAATAGCACTTAGCAGGGTCTTTGTGTATGAGTGCCAGGCCAGGAAGCGGAGATCACATCCAAAAAAACCACCCTCTCATTTTCTCTGGCCATGTGGGCCATAGGGAGCAGTATGACTTCAGGGATGCTGGAATGGCCAGTTTGGTAATTCTCTCACCTCCCTGGCTTTTCACATAACCCAGGCCTCAGATGGGAGGAGAGGATGCATGCAGCGCTGGGTGCAGAGATCACTGAGAATGTCCAAAATAGCACAGGGTAAATATGACAGCATGGGAACCAAATATGAGTCCTGGCCCTTCCCACCGTCACATTTAGCCTCGTCTTGTTAGGGTTAGGACATGCCATTGCTCACAATGCGAGATGAATGCCCCACTGAACAAATAACACCCAGTCTTAGTCTTCTCTGTCCATTCAGCGCTGCCCACCGTGTCGCCTCTACTCGAATAAACTCTATAGTGTGATGAGCAAGAGGTCGATAAACTTCATTTGAGGCAGGTAGACTTAATTGCACAAGTAATCAACCAAATAATTCAGCTGTAAAATTTGAATGTTATCTGGAACAGTATCTTTCATATCTAAGTGTTTTGGTATACTGCTGTTCTTGATGTAAATCACATGCAGAATTCCTCATTTCTTTAGCAGTTAAACTTTAAAAGTTTAAAAACAAATTTTATTTTATGGATCTTGGCAAAGCCATCTAACACGTGAAGTCTCATTGTTGGTATATCTGTTGTCTCAAAATGTAACCTCATCCATGTGTTTTACGTTTTGGTGTCTGCTGATTCTCCATATGGTTCCTTCACGCTGCCATTATGTACACAATGCAGCTTTGAAGCTGTCAGAATTTGAACTGCAGGGCCACAGGAACACACTACACTTAAGAGAAACCTCGACAGCTGCTCCTAGGCCTTGGTGAAAAATGCTCAGGGTGTTGTCAGTTCCATTGGAGAGTCACTCAGATGTGGTAGCTGTATACGTCGCACTCGTTCTCAATTTGCTTTGATGCCCTGGCATTTGTTTTCATGGGCATGTTGTGAAGACACTCTTAGTAAAGAATAGTGGTGCAACGGATCACAAAATTCACGCTTCAGATCACTGTACGGTTTATGAGTCACGGATCGGGTCATTTTTCGGATCAGCAAAAAAAAAAGGCAGGAGACAAATATAATTTGCTTTCCATTTATTACTTATAAAAGTTTCAGCAAGAAAATGCTCCCATATATGCGATTTAAATGATGCGGAAGGCTTTTTAAGTTGATTAACATGTCTCGTTCACATGAACACGTGACTATGTATTGACTGTGTAGTTATGAAATTACTTAAAAAGCAATATCAGCAGGAAATAAACTGTCTATATTTTTTTGTCTTTCTTTTGTGTATTGCAAAAAAAAATCATGATTAATCCTCAAAACAACGAGCAACTAATCCGCGGGTCACATGCATGCCGAGCCGTGAGTACGGATCACGGATCGACTGCGATCTGTTGCACCCCTAGTGAGGACACAGTTTTCTACCAGCAGTTTTGTCACTGTGGGAACAATTGTTTGGTCAAACAAACATCCCAGTAATACACAGAAGCACAAGTCTGTGTGTTCACTCTACATGGCTGTATCAAAACTGATCAAACACCTTAATTCAATCACCTTACCGTTTCTGGCACCTCGACGCCTCGCTTGTAGTTCCACAACCAGATTGTATTTTTTGTGTGTGGCAGCCCATCACAAGCCATCACTGGAGAGATGTGTGATGAAAAGCCTAGCGTGACACACTCACCACATACACATAGAGATACAGCCAACTGCCAGAGTGTGTCAGTTCTGATGCCTCTTTTGATTAAAAAAGCATGGAACTCAGCATGACCTTATTTACATCTTTCATCTCTTCGGTGCAGGTCAGCTCACTACAGTGGCTCTCACTGTCTGACCAGAACACACCTCCTTGGACACACATTCAGTGCCCACACAACACTACATTGTGGCTGGGCTGCCTCTGCCATGAATGCAGCCATTATTTATGAAACGAAAGCACTTGTGACACCTTGGTTAGTCACTGAGGCGGTATACTAGAGGTGTCTTCACTGCTCTTCTCACATGAACACCCTCTGATGCCACACTGACTGCAATCATTGCTTGCCCCCATTCTCAGGGTGTCGTACTGCGTAATTATATTCACACACTCACCACTAGCACGGGGCGGGGGCATCGTGCACATCAGCACAGACCTTAACAAAGGCCTCCGGACATGGTGCCTCATTAATTTGATTTGCTAAGAGCAGTGATGCTGCAGGCACGCTGCTACCGATGGGTTCGAAGGAGATGAGCCTGCATTTTACAGCCTCTTATTCTCTCGTTCCAAGCAAAGAGGCCAACACACAGGCTGTCAGAGCTTAGCATCTAATCACATCATCTGAGTATGACTACTTGATCCTATAATGCTGTGCGTCTGAAAGTCTCAAGACTTCAACTCAGAGCTTGGGAACAGGCAATCCAAGCCATAGTAGGCTGCAATCTGTCTTGATGGAGAAGGGCACAGGCCTGGGAACCGCTATCAATGTGGTCCAGGACAGCCATTATAGTATGAAGGGGTGGGAAAGAAAGACTCAATGTTCTGCCAGGCTGCCATCCCATGGGACTCTTAGACACTGTTACACTCAGTAGTGGCCGGATCTCTTCCTGCCATAAGGGTCAGGCTCTCTCTGCAACTTCCCACCGACCCAGCAGGGCCTTACACACAGCAGCAGGTTAAAATTAGGCTCCTTGGCCTAAGTCTCCCTGCTTTCACTCTCCCAAAAATCCCGTGCTGCCTTGAGAACCAGAAAGCACGGCAAAGCAGGCGATTTTCACACAGTAACTCTTCCCTTCCTGAGATACTATTCATTTCTCTTACCCCCCTCCCATTACAGAGTGGAGGATGAGAGGGCTTTTGGGGAGCAGAGCTCAGCACTGAACTCTACGTGAACTTCCCTGCCGCTCACCGACTCTCACTTTATTATGTCGCCAATTTAATTTTAAAAAGCTGAATCACACGCCGATCCCCCGCCGAAAACAATTAAAACGCAGCAGGAGCCACCTGCAGGAGATTTCTCCCCTGTCCTCTGCTCAGACAACCAGATGCAAAAAGAGACAACCTGAGGGTTATAACAATGTTTATTCTCTCTTTTTTTTATTTTCCCTGATCACGCTATCTTCTGTTAGTCATACAAAATGGTTTACAGGTACGCTGGTCGCAGCTTACCAGAAATGGCTGGCTAACTAGGGATAATATAAAAAAAAAAAAAAAAACCTTCTAAACTCCTGTTGAATGCATGTTATGTAGAAGAGAACTGTTCTGTACTGATGCTATGCAAGGCTTGAGCTAGACCACAGTTTTGGTGTCTCATAACAACACTTACCTCTGCCCGAGAAAGAGGAGCTTCTGCAGGAGCTCCGAGCCGTTAATCCAAACAAGTGCAGGCACTAATGCACACACATGCGCCCAAATAAAGTGAGTGCTTGGCCACAAGTGCGGAGGCCTGGCATAAGTGCTATTGACTCAGGGCGGCTCAGGCCGCTGCCGAGCTTCCAGTAAAAAGGTGTGTGGAGGATCGATGGGTGTGAGGCCTGCCTGCACGTACATGTTTAGACGCGTCTGAGGAGCTAATGGCTGCCAAGGCTTGGACACACTAGCCTAATGGAGATTGATGGCTCCAGACCTCGTTAGAGCAAGCCCAATAGGCTAGTGTTAATGTAGCACTGCCTGTGTGAAGCTGCCCTGGTTTCAAGACACACTGCAGGACTGGACCCATGGAAGTTTATTAATGAGTCTGTATTTATCAACAGGCTTATGGTAAAGCCATAACTGTAACTAATTTAATGCTAAATGATATTATTTACTAAAGTATTGTGTGTTTCCTCTACATAACTGTCTTGGACTGTGTTCGTGCCAGATGAGGCTTAGAGAGCTGGACTCCAGAGCATGCGAATGACGCTAAGTGTATTAAGATGTCTGTGTATCTTCTGATGAATGAAGAATGAGGCATGCCATATCAGCAAGTGTCAAAGCCAGCAGAAAAACAAGCAGACAGCACACCCTTCTCACATTCATCAAGCTACATTTCACAGTCTCTTCAAGAAGGATGACCAGAGCCGGCTGTCAGCGGGCAATTTGTGTCTCCTCTGCCCTCTCCCACATGGGAGCGACAATTATTAACACTGTGAAATGGTGTTTTCGGTATCTTTTCTTGAGTTACCCTTGTAATACGAAATAGATAATAGATAATTTTTTGATCATTCTTAAAGCTCAGAAGTTCTGTTTTCATACGTGCCACTGTCATCTTTGCATAATTACATTACACTGTGTGCATATGTGTTTGTGCATAAGAGTATGGCTGTGTTGTTGATGCAATCATTTCTCTGGTGCAGTGCTGGAGGGCAGGGGGCTTGTGTGTGTGTGTGTGTGTGTGTGTGTGTGTGTGTGTGTGTGTGTGTATATGAAGCTGATCTGAGCAATGTGTCCTGGGCTGGTGCTGGGCTGTGAGGAGGACGCCAGGCTGTCTCCAGGCTTGGAGGCCCTCCCCAAAAGAGGAAGAGCGCTTCATAAATCAGACCAGATTAGAGGGGCCGCTGGGCCGTGCTCCGCACGCTGCACTGCTTAATGTCAGAGCCCAACCAATGGCTTAAACATCTCTCTCTCTCTCTCTCTCTCGCTCTCTCTCTCCCTCTCTCTCTCTCTCTCTCTCTCTCTCTCACACACACACACACACACACACGTACACACACACACTGACTTGCCTTACTTCCTCTTTTTCACGCTCTTCATCTATTCTTGTCTGTCCGTTTTGCACTCCTTACTTTACCCGTCCCCTGTTCTTCACCGTTTCGCATGAGCATATAATAAAACTAGAAGAAAATGTTTTGAGGATGAGAGAAAGAGAGAACAAATCTAACGGATGAGACTCACAAAGTAGCCGTTCTGTTACATGGCTGAGACAAATCAGAGCCTGCAAAGAGACAGATAGCAGTTCTGCTCACACTCACACTGGCTGAACAAAGGAGCCTGCATGTCATTTCTGCTCTCGTGGAAAAACATTGTCACAACACACACTCTCAAATGCTCTCTCCCGCTTGCACTTTCTATCACACACGCATTAGTGCTCGGCCGGCCTCTGTTTTCGTCTCACACGCAGTTCCCTCACGTTCATCCTCTCCATCACGCTAAAAGATTTTCAAGGTCATAATGAAAAGCACAAGTGTCAGGTCTTGTGCATGCTTTGTAATTAGCTATTGTGGTTTCTTTCCCTTGAACCACTACAGGAAAGAATTTTTTTTTTTTGCCTGATGATCATACATTTGTTTTGAACTGAAATGCTTGAAGCCAGAGTGCCCTGTCACAGTTCCGGATATCGTCATTGTAAGATGTGCTGGACATGAGCTCATTTTTATCTGCGAATTAGTCATGTGTTTTTGCCGCTTCAAACAAGAGAGTGTGCTGTGGCGTGATTTGCATGTGGTGTGCGTTTTATAGAGTCAAATCCAAACATAAGGGCAGGGATCAGAACAGATCAGAGGGAAAATGTTATGGGATCCTTTGTGCAACTGAAACACTTTTACTGCATATTTTATATTCAATTTGACTGAGAATTAGAAAGAGATTCGGTTTCTGTCGTAGTCCTCAGTCATAAGAAGAGAGAATGTTCTTTTTTTGCGTTGGGTCATGAGGATCGCTGCTCCACATAATTTTCCAGCAATCTAAAACTCTTGACATAAAGTAATGGTTTTCATGTTATTCTTTCCTATTTTGGGTACGAAAACCAGATGGTATTATAGTGCTGGCTCTCTAGCGTTTTCGCTCCATATTTTATTTGTAATTGTATTTTGACAACTTTTTCCTTCACAATCCAATTATAGTTTCCAATCCTGTCATAATTATAGCTCATATTGTAATAAAAAAGTGCTTCGCATCTTTGACAGAAAACCAGAGGAAATGTGAATGTGAATGCAGGCCAAGATAAGCACCAGGAGCGGTAACCTCATGTCTCTGCTGTCAGATACTTGTCGGCCATTATACACAGCCAAAGCTTTTTTTTTTTTTTTTCCTTCTTCTTTTTTTTTTTTGTGCAGTCTGCGTGTTCTGCTGAGTGAAGCCTCTGTCTCTCTCACATGCTTTCCTTCTTGACTGCTTGAGCTTGTAGTGATTGTGGTGTAGTTATCACAATATACGCTCTGAAGGGCCATGGGAACAGCACATAGAGAAAAGTCACAAAGTAGAGAATCATTAAAATATTCAGTCGTAACACCCTCCCACTCTTTATTTGGTCACAGGGAAAGTATCGATCCTCATCTTCCCAAAGTTATTTATAATTGAAGATAAACAAGGAATGCGCATATGCCTGGGAGATGAGTGAACTGGGGGAGCTTTGATTGGCTGTTTTTTCTTTTCTTCTCTTTTTTTTTTTTTTTTTTTTTAAGTCTTAAGGGAAGTTCTGAAAGGGGAGGGAGTTTCATTAGTAGACAAGAAAAAACGCAACAAGCTTGACACCAGCCTGCGTAACGTGGGAATGGCTGTGTTTGCATCAAGAACGTAACGCATCCTATTATTATCCCGGTCTGTGTGACAACTCTGACCAGAGCTGCCCTTACACACTCTGAGCTGTCTGAGGAAAACAGAACTTCGGCTGTCCATATACACACACCAAGGCCAGGCCATTCCCAAAACCTACAGCCTTTATGGGAAAAGTTAAATATAGCCTTTTGACAGCCAAGGAATACAGAATAATCAGTGTAGCTGTCTCATTTTAGCATGGTCTGGCTAATCCGTGGAAGCAATTTCAGCCACTTGGTTGAAGGTAAGAGGAAACATTGGCATCAGTGTTGGTTCAGTTCTGGGAATTTCATGCCAGATTTGATTAGTCAGATACATTAATCACCTTCTTCAAACATTTTTTTAAACATCCTCTCCAATGTCCAAAACACATTCTATACCAATGTACACAGATCATCTTCGAACAGTTCAAGAATAAAGTTTGAATGTCTATTCTAAATTTCTTTTATCTGTGAATAAATGCGTGACGGTGTGTGTTTGGTCCCCTGCAATGGACTGGCATCCAATCCATAGTGTAGTCCAGCCTCTGTTGAAAACTGATTGGATTATAACTTTTGACTGAGGACATGTTCAAATGCTTGGTGATCCCATGATACTGTAAGGTTAACAGGAGCTCTCAGTGGCTGTCAACGGGACTTCTACTTCTAATCGTTAACTTTCTCAAGCGTAGAACTAACCTTCTCTGTTACTTTCCTTTGTCAGCAGTCAAAGCTAATAAATTTGTTCAGAGCTCCATGTGTAAGTTGGTAGAAGCTCTGACGATATATGCCATTTTTGGGTGCTTTGACACACAGGTTGCTTGCTGTTATCACCTGTAAGCCGGTTTAGTGGCACTGACTCTCGTGCTGCATGAACTAAAACCATCACCATGTGTAGAATTACGACAATTAGCCCAGTGATTTGTGTGGGAAAGAGGCCCAGGGCAGTAGACCACCCAAAAACTACCCCTGGCGTGAGAGCTTAGCATTTCTTGGCCAAGTTGTAATTTAGTAATACGTGTTTTCTCTCAATGTATAAACATATTAGGCTTTTTATTTCCTACATCGCTATGCATTTCTGGCTGTAACACTTTTCAAGAGAAATGGGAAACGTTTGTATAGCAAATGTTTCGGTGTACCAAAGACACACAGCTCTTGTTCTATGCTTTGTATGACTGAAGTCAAGATGCTTCTGGATTTAGTAAACAGATGACATAAAACAGGCAGAACATGTGAGCTGTTCAGAGGAGAAAAGCACCAAGGAGAGGGGAGGCAGGGAAGGAGTCCCAACTAGACAATTCCTCTATCTTACTTCTATATATCTGACACGTCATCAGTTCACACTGTTTCCTAAACCTTGCTGCTGCAGTTTGTTTGCACAAAGTCCATGAATGGAGTTTCCATTGGATCTTTGTACTTTAGGAATCTTTTTCACTCAGCTTTATGTCAAGCTCTAAGATGATAATCGTCCCTTTGCAATACACCCAAATATGAGACATTACACCTCATAACCATTCTGTGTTATACTGAAGGGAGAAAGGCATACAGACCTTTGAATTGTGGCCATCATTTCTCTATTAGATGAACTGGCTCAATAACAAGAGTTATTATGAGGTTTGCTTTACTTTTTCCAGTAACTCCAAAGCAAATTATATTGGGTCTTACTTTTGGAGTTAACATTTATTTAGACAAAAAAAAAAAACCTGACCTTTGAATACAATTTGGTCTTTGTTTTATATTGGCCGAGCTGGACACTTGGACTGTTTCATAATGATTCTTGCATACCCTTAATGAGATCAATAAATTGTGAATTTTGAAGGCGTACAATGCTATATAAAACATAGAGAATCATTACCGTGTATATTTTGGCATCTCCTTCAGTAGTTCTAGACCTGAGAGACCATCCATTCATTATTTCAGATCAGGATGTAAGGGACTGTAAAGGACTTTTACCTTCACCATCATAACTAAATCTTTCTCATCCAGCCGGCTTGTGCTCTCTAGAATTGCGAGTAACTATTTGGCTTTGAAGTCTGGCGTGGGGAATTTGTGGTATTCCGAGTTGAGGTTTGAAAAAACATCTTGTATCAGTGTTCATTGTGTCTTAAAGTATATAAACATCCCGTGAAGTAATAAGGAGTATTTAGAGGAGAATCAATAAGTGTTTCCATCGTTTTATAATGTTTCCATCTTTTAACTTTGAGAACATAATCCACCAAATATCGACATTCATCATACGCATTCATCTTTTAAAATGTTTTTATTTTATATCTTCCCCCATTGTTCAACTACTTCATATGAGAATCCTTTGAAAAATGTCAGGGGAGTGTATCCTATGGCCTGAAAAAATGTTTTTATCTGCTTGAGTTATCGTTTTTCACTTAATGACCGCCATTATGGCCTCAGTGCAGCAGGAGTGGCATTAGAAGTTGGAGCTTTTTATCCCCCTCCTCCTTTCTCTCGTTCATTTCTTTCGTTCTTCTCTCTCCAAGGTGTAATGCAATCTAACCATGGGAAAAGACCTGGCATGGCTGAAGCTTTAATGTGTGTAAGGCTCCTGTGTTGCTAGTGGCGTCAGTAGGGCACGGCTACAGTGAGCAAGGGCCAAGGGGAGTCAGGGGAACATGTCTGCTTCTTGTCACTCAGGGCCCGTCGTGTTCAGGAAGCAACCCAGAACGGCACAGGGCGCCATTGACACCGTACTCTGGTGTAGACGCTGCAGGAGGCACAGTAGGAAACAAGGGGTACCTTTAGACGATTCACATTTCCTGCAGGAAATGCACAGTGATTGCAGGAGAGAGCACAACACGCAAACATCAAAGAAGCTGAAAGGAAAACTGAAAAAGAGAATAGAAAAAAAAAAGAAAAGTAGAATGAGCCAAGCGAGAGCAGTGGAAAAAACAAAGGAAGCATGAAAAAAGGGAAAGTAAGGAACGGGAAGACGGAGAAGAAAGCGGTCCTACATTGTGCACCTTCACTGTATTTGTTAGTCTCAAGCAAAGCTGATGATTGATCAGCTTTAAAGCCCATTGTGGCATCATCAGAGGCAGTTTGAACTAATACATTTGTGCTTATTTTATATTCATGGATCTTTATTCCCTTAAACATATAACATGTAGAAATTTATATTTAATGCAGGGGTTAAAGTTAGCATGATATGCTAATGCTATTTTAATTTGAATGACTATTGTTACTTGTAGGCTTTTGTATTGTCTTTGTCACTGATGTTCTGGTGGGATATTGAGATACCAATCTCTTTTTCGCTTTCTGATTTTAAGCGTATTACTAGTCAATCTTCATCTTATACCAGCAGCAAATTCTCATCTATTATATATCAGTGGAATGAAGGGAAGCAAAAAACTTCAAGCTAATGTTTGTGTTCCTCTGCTATTAATGGCCATACGCCTAGCGGTGACCCCTGACACCCCTCACGGTGAGAGCAGCAGCAGGACACTTACCATGCAAGCAAAGTGTTTTTTAATCTTTTACTCACTGTCAAAACTTTGATTATATGGTTCATTGTTACACATTTTATAAGGAATCTTTAAACCTACATTGCATTGAAGTAACTAACCACCTCATATATTTACCAATTAAATGTTTCCGTCTTATTTTGGCTTCTAAAACATATTTATTTCATAACTATTTTACATTCTTTCCTTCCTGATTCTTCTCTGAAAAGCCAGTATATCGCATTTTGTATATTTTCATATTCGGGATATTTATTTTGATTATCTTGCTGTACTATTGCTGTCCTTGCCAGTATCATCAATGTCATTTTATGATGACTCTGAGAACCTACAAGTTCAAAGATCTTTCTATCTATATTTCTGATTCCAAAATTGAAAGAATTTTGTCCCAAATGGTGATGTGTACATACGCATTGTTCAATTACATACTATTCCTCACTATTCTCTGGAGGATTTTCAGCTTCACCCAGTGGATCAGAGCGTAAAATCGTTGGCCCATTTTCACCACATGTGTTGATAAGTAGCATTAATACCCCACTGATCTGAAGCAGCTCAGTGGAAACTCTAAATCACACGTTGTACAGGAGTCTATCGCGGCTTTAAAAAAAAAAAAATCTGGGATTTTGGTATATGGGATCAGAGCTGTTCTTTTGGGTTACATCGCGGCTGGTGACAGGTGCTCAGCCTGGCTATGGCTCACTCTGACCCTGTGGGCTGGGCAGCATTGCCTGGCGCTACCCACCTAATCCCTGTCCAGCTGTTGCAGTTGTCACCCCAATCAGTGTAAAGTGTTAGAGCAGGTGGCGGCTGGTTCAGGTAGCCCTGGCACATGCCGATTTCCAGTTTCAAGAGGCAGTGACAGAGCTGTGCCCCTGAAAATTCCAGGCCAAATGTTTCCAGAGCTGTCAGCAACTATCCAACCACTCATCCATTATCTCACAGAAGCTCCAGGGCCATAGCAAAGCCTCTGCTTATCACACATACAGAGAGGGCAGGAGGTGGGGCAAAGTGCACTGATACCACTGCCACTGCAGTACAAGCCAGTCCATCTCTGTCTGACCCACTGCTCACAGATTCATCAATTATAGCAGGCATGGGTGTTGTCTGTCTCTTGTGGGAATCTGTTGACTGGTGGGAACACAAGCCAGTAGAGCCATTCAGGATGTTTGTCTGGGAGTTTGAACTTTAGGGTCGATGTGGCATTGCTTATAACCTGACCTTCACCATGACCTAAAGTAAGAAAAAACGTTCCATAAAACAAATTACATATATAATTAGTACAGAAATCCCCCGATTTACCGCAGTTCGAATCTCGCGCCCCCTGGTTTATCGTGGAATTGCATTTGCCACATAACTGATTTGTTTCGCTGATTTTCCCGGTCTCTCGCGGATAGCACGATAGACCAAACAGCTTATAGGGAATTGTTTTTATGGAGTTTTATGTTGAAATAATGACATTTATTAATAAAAATATAATTATTAATTATAAAATAAAGTAAAATGTTAATACAGTACAGTACTGTATATAAAATAGCATTTTTAGAGTGGCGTCTGTTTATCTCGGTTTTTCGTTTATCGCAGGCGGGTAACGTGACCACCGCGATAAAGGGGGATTACTGTATATAGTAATATTATAGTATATGATATATATACATATATCAAGTACTGACCACATATGTTGAGCACCATAAACATTGCATTCAGAGGTAATGTGGCATAGAGGCATGATTTTCCTCTGCTTGGTGCATGTATACAATTTTTTCTGCTTGCCGTAGGAATGTGTAGCAGAGACATTTTTTCACTGGAAGACAGGTTCAAGCAGGGGCTTAGGAAGAGTCACAGTCTCAGTGTTTAATATGATGTCAATTGCTGCTTTCCCATCATTTATATTATAGATATTTTCATTTTGGTAGGTTTTTCTCTCCAAAATGACAAACTAAATTTGGATAGTATGCAATAAATGAGTGCAGTGGATCCACTGAGGGTTAATAAACTCGCTCAAACACCCAACAGTGGTTCGCTTGCACTTCTGGGATTTGAATCAACAATCGTGAGTTAAAACTCAAATCCAAATCTAATAACTCAGCTGAGCTAATTGTAATTTATCACCTGCTGTATATTGTAACACTCAGGAGTCCATGGAGATTTTTTACACTTGATCAAAATACTAATAAATATCTTTAGCAAACAACTCACAAGTTCCACCAAGATTTGAGCTGGACTGGATTAGCCATTACACCACAGAACCATTACACAATTGGAAGGATGCTAGGCTATACAATACTCCCGTGTGTCTTTCAACCCTTGCATTATAGTGATTTAGGTTGAGTGTGTTTCATGTGTAGCGTTCAGATCCTTTATGTGTGTCTGTGTGTGTGCTAAAATAGTGGCTACGGCAGTCCATCGGGACTTGGCACTGAAGCTCTTCATCAGTATCCAGTGTCCGGAGACACTGTCAGCTCCGCTCGGTGGAAGTGTATCAGTTTGCACGAGGCTCTGTCAGTAGAGATTCGTCTCTGGTTATTGGTCTGTACAGACAACCTTTAACAACGGTGTCTAGTGCTGGAGCGAAGGGGTAAGAGGCCTGCCTGCTTCAACCCGAGAGCCCCTCAGCGCTCTTTACGCTAATAACACAGCACAATATCGGACATCCGACACCCCAGATCAAACTCCATTACATTAAGGAAACATTAGACCAGAGACTCATCCTGATGCATGCACATGTCAAGGTGGCGGACAGAGCTCCTGAGCTGTGGCCAGATTTGGACATGGAAACACACATGAAGAACGGAACGTGTTTTCACTCAGCGTTATTGATGCATTGGCAGGTCCTTCCAAAATACTAATACTGCATAAGGTGGGGAGCAAGCAGTACTCCACTGCTCCAAGTTTGATGACGTATGCGTTGATTAGAAAATGTTTTTCAAGTGTTTTTTGTTTCGTCTTTTGATCATGGACGAGTTCATATTTTCTCTGATTATTGACTTACATTGCCCTGTCACATTGTATTGAATGGTGATTTTCTAAACTTTTTTGTACAGCCTCTTTTTTTTTCTTTGTTTTTTTCTTTTTTTTTTTTCTTTTTTTTTTACAGAATATGCTCATATAAAGTGTCAACTTTAATGAAACAAAGAAAAACCTCCCATTTGTTGAACGATTCTTGAGAATTATTTTCTTGTAACAGCTTATTGGAACAAAACTCAGCCGCACTCATTTAGCTTGCCAGATAGTTTTCTTCTCGAATTTATTAAAGCTGACAGATCAGTGCTTTATCTCAAACAGATCGCATGTACATTTTTTTCCCTTTGTCTATACACAATTTAGCCACAACAAAAATAACTGTTTGCAGAGGACTGGTTTTGATAATTGAGTCAAAAGTTTTATAGGACACTTTATCATGCTGAGGAGCTCTTTTCAGTTATTCAGTACTTCAGCCATCTTTCATATATAAATGGTTGATGTAAAACCAAAAGGAATCAAACGCATCATTTTTGGCCTCATCAAGGTTGATTTGTTTAATTATGTACATTTGTGGTGGAGTGGTGGTTCTGGAGCAGTGTGTAAGCTAGTTTTAGGAGTGAAGGTATGATGTTATGGTGAGGGGGTTACAGCCAGAGGTAGGCTGATCTTCATTAGAGGAAGGTAGACATGGGCTGATGCTGACTGTGGACTTTAGCAGCGTGCATGATTTAAGTGTCCGCTCAGCCTGGCCTTCATAAGGATCATGCCGGGCCTTTGATGTTTCATTATGTACGGCTCTCCAGGAACAAAAGCACACAGGCCACATCAAAAAGCCACCATGCAAAAGCGTTTGGAGAAGCCTCTGCTCTCGCTCTGCACTTTTAGCACTAGATTACTGAAATCAACTCTGTAACAGACAAGAGAAATGGGAGGGAGTGAGTGCAATAGAGCCAAAACAGAAAGATTACAGCAGTATACATCAGAGAAGACTATCTTAGCATCTTTAGGCAAGATGACTCAATTCACTAAGCTATAAAACGTGCACGAGTTTGAACTTGCATATAAAATCATCCCAGAACCTGATAAACTTCCTTTATGGCTTTTAATCTCTGTTGCCTGTACTGCCTGACTGTCTCGTGCATCTTTTTTTTTTTTTCCCCCCTGTAGTGGCACTGACTTAAAAGCTCACTTCTTAGATAAATATAATAAATGTCATGGTTGCTCTTGTGTGGAGGAGAGGCGCTTGTTTCTCATATCCTGATTTGATTGTGCACTAAGGGGGTTAACTGGGTTAAGAATCTTAACCGCTCTAAAGCCTTTGGAGCAGTTCCTTATTAATCCTCCTCCACTCCTGAAGACATTAATATGAGGTTGAGGTGGATTTACCTTACCAGATAACATGCCTGGCAAAATCGCCTGACTGCTCTTTCTCTCTCTCTCTCTCTCTCTCTCTCTCTCTCTCTCTTATTTCCCTGCTGAACTAATTGAATGTCATGCCAAAGAATTTCGGAGAGTTCAGCTAAAATCTGTGGGTAACGTTATCAGGCCACCCTTTCACCCGCTCTCTCACAAACATGTTTGGAATATTTCCCAGACTCTAATATTTCCCAAATTAGTCTTTTCGACTTTTAGATATCATTGCTTGCTGTGATGTCTACCTTGCACCATGTGTTCTGCTGTCAGAGCAACAGCTGCTACTCAAAGTCCAGATTATAATGGATGAACGGATCATTGCTATTTTTGTCACTTTTCTTTTTTTCTTTCTTTCGTATACATGTTTATGTTCTGCCTGGTGATTCCTTTATTTACTTTATTATTGCAACTTAGAAGATGCAAAATACAAAGAATAATGAAATCTAGCTTTCATAGTAATTAAAGTTCTGCATGTCAATCTACATACCATGAGTAATATTTAATTCGTTCATGCATCCATTATTAATACCTCTGCTAGGTTTGTAGATGATTAAACATCTCAGCTCTGCAGTATGCATATTTTGAGGTTAGAGAAGTGGAGATTCATTCATTTTCTGTAAAGGATTTTGGAGTATGCATGTATGTATGCGTGTATATGTGTATATATATATATATATATATATATATATATATATATATA
>JAAIIK010000120.1:1260336-1270909 GCA_014706435.1 Silurus glanis
ATATATATATATATATATATATATATATATATATATATATATACATACACGAGTTTACATATAAACTGTCACTTATGAAGAACGAAACTATAACAATTGAATTTAATTGCATTTTTTTTATTTTTGTCATTTCTTCTCTATCAGCTTCACATAGTCAAGTGCAGAATATCCCACATGCTTTTTTTTTTTTTTTTTATATCATGCTAAAATTAATTTTAAATAATAAAAACAAAACCAGACCAAAAAAAATTCTGTAACCCTCGCAGTGTCAATGCCTGGTGTAAAAAAAACAAAAAAACAAAGTTGTACATGACATCTGGCAGAGTTAGAACAGATATGTGAAGAAGAATGGGCAAAGATTTGCCAAGCAATCTGGCAGAGTTAGAACAGAGATGTCAGGAGGAATGTGCAGAGGGGTGTGATGGTGCAAGAGGTTGAAGGCAGTTATTGGAAAGCTCATATGTACAGCATACAGTCAGCTTGAGAATTACTGGCACTACTGGCAAGGATGGGTAAAAAGCTCTTTGTGGTTCATTAGCTTAATCACCCATTAAAAATATATAGCCCTGTAATGGACAGATGAACTCTTACGATTAATGAATGTAATTAAAGTGAAAAAAATGTTTTATTCAAATTTAATTAGTACCACATATCACAATTATTGGCCTTTGTGTCACTTTGTATTTATTCCCCAGAGAAACAGGAGGTCATGAATAAAAACTTATGATGTAAACCATGTTTCAGATACATTTAGTTCATAGTATTTTCTAGGAATGCCAATAATTGTGACACATGATTTAAAAATATGCTAATGAGATCATTAGTATAATTTTGAAGAAAAAAAAAAAAAAAGGTTGGATTTTGTCATATGCTCAGTGTGTGACTAAGTGAAATAACCATATACATTTTGGGGTGCCGATAATTCTAAATCTGACTGTAAATGTGTGTATATAGCATTTTGAAAAGGAAAAGTGAAAAACATTTACTAATGCTAATATAATTTATGTAAATGTTATTTTAAATTGTGAGTGTGTACTGGGTGGGCATATAGGCAGTGTCCATAGACTGCACACTTTGATGGTGACGTGGTGAAGCTTAGCATCACCCTCCTCACGTCTGCCCTCCTGCTGGGGATGGGCAGAAGATTGGCGTGTCCGTAAAATTCTCTTTATTGTTGTTCAGTGTTTGGATAGCGGCACCCCCATTTCACACTGAATTCCACCCCATAAGGCCATGGCTAATTGGACAAATTTGCACAGCAGGGAATGAAGCACAGCACGGCAGGAGACTTGATATATGGGTATGGAGCTGCGCAGCCAAATCTGCACACACACAAACTGGATGCAACAAGTTAATGTAAGCTACGCACCAGAGGGTAGCTGGAAATGTTCTAGCAAAGTCGGGTGTAGAAGGAGTGTCAGTAATCAGAAAAGGAAATACAATGTATGTCAGATTGTCATCCTACCCAGGTTTTAGGCAGTTTTAGAGAATATTCTGAACATGGCCACCTGAAATATCCTCAATGAGCTTCAATTTATTTTCCCATACATCAGAAATCAAAATTGAAGTCTTGTGTGCTCCAATAAAACTGCAAAATTTGTCCGTATTCAAAATGTACAGTCTCTCTTGCCACCAATATGGATCAGTAGTTTTGATTTGATCTGCACTTTAGCTTCTCATCAGATTTTCTGTCCAGTGAAATGCTTTTTAGAATGTGAAGTATCTTGCCCTATCATTAAAAGTTCAGATGTCAAGCTGTGAAATGCTATTGGCCGTTCAAAAAGAGGGAGGAGCCACATTATATGTCCTGAGCTGTTTTCCTGTTTCAGCGGAAATTACGGCAACACATTGAACAACGCTTCGTGTTTCAAGGCGCAAGTTTCAAGACTTGGGATGTGTAAAAGAAGCAACATTTGGTCATTTTTGACTGACATTGGTATCTTTTAGTAAATTAATTCCTTTTTTTTGTCTTATTTCAGCACATTTTTAAAGCAGCGTTGCATTTTATTATTATCATCTTCACTCTGGCTGACTGTTTTACTCTTATTTGTAAATGTAGTAAGACACTTGCAATTGTTTCTGCATTATAGCATGTATGTTTAAAGCCGAGGGTAACATTGTTACCTCGATCACTGGTTGTTCTCAGCTATAATCAGTGTAAAAGTGTTTTAAGCAACGTCCCGGTTGAGGAAGGTCTGCACGATTATTCGTAATGACCATGGGCTTCTGAACAAGCACTCCCAGAACACCCGACAGGTTCAGCATTAGAATGTAATGGAAGGGCAGGATGGAGCTGGTTTGCTTAAGGGCCTCCTCACGTTTCTCTCCCAGATGCAGTAGAAAGGAAATGGTGCGTGAGATCTACCCTGCTCTCGCCGATGCAGATGTTAGCAGGCATCAATTCAGTTGTTATTTTTTCTCGCTTTTGCTTGAACTTTTTTTCCCTTACAATCCAAACAGTAAAACAATCCATAATGTGTACAGGTTACTGTATTAGTAGCACTTTAAACTTAAACCATTGATGTTATTTGTGGTGAGAGAGAAAGTATGCTTGAGAAAAAGAACAGTGAAAATGTAGAGTATGTTGAGCTAAATGGTGTGGTAATTGCAGGGGCTGTGCACAAAGCTGTGTGTGAGATCTGTGTGTGATGTGTGCAGGTTATAGACCACACAGTTGCAGCACCGCATCGGTTGCATAGATCTCTGTCCGACACTCACCACACTACCAGCTGGTCTCACACACACATACACACACACACACACACACACACACACACACACACACACACACACACACACACAAACACACAAACACACAAAAGTCCCTTTGCAAGGGTACCCATGCATCTTTGCCCACATAATGTAAGATTTCAGCACCCAGACCACAGCTAATACTGAAAATGACAAGGCAGAGGGCTGAAGGAGGCCTGGTCCAAATCTGACAGTGATTTTCTCTGGCCGTGTATACTGTTGTTGTTTTTCCATCATTGCTGCCGCACTAGCTCACGGTCTTTGATGTGTGTTCTGCAGTGGGAAGTAGACCGCACCATTTCGGGTCTTCGGCAGGCAATACAGAGCACACCACCAGATTTCTGCACTGATTTGGCTTCTCTGGCTACAGCTAGCTCATCTTGTATTTTTTCTCTGGAAGTAGAAAGAGCAGAGGAGCAAAAAGACTAAACCATCAGATAAATATTAAAAGTGATTATAATTAACAAGTTGTTCATTGTCTGAGAGTGTACTCACATTATTTGCTAATGGTCCTGGATCGAGTTCTTTTCGTTTCCTGTCCTCTACTGTCATTTTCCTTTTTCTCAACTTGACTGCATGTAGTGGTGAAGGACTATAATCGTGGTCAGGTTTGGTCTTTCTCTTTCTTCTCTAAGCATACACACACACATGCACACACACACACACACACACACACACACACATACACACACACACACACACACACACACACACACACGCGCACACACACACGCACACATATATATATATACAAGGCTTAGAGAAAGTAATTCAGCTCTCTGTTTCTAAATAGAGTGGTAAAGCTAAATCATTCATCCCTGTTCTATTGTTCTAGAGTGTACTTTAATTTACAACATTATTGACTATGTAACTGAAAAATTTTAACCTATGCAACTCTGAAATTAGTCCAGGCTGCAATCAGCTGCTATTAGAAGCCACATTATTAGTTGAAAAGTTCTTAAAAAATATCAGTCTGGGCTGGTAAAAAAAAATAATAATAATAATAATCTCACAAATCACCATTATATACATTATTAAGAAATAGAAAGAATAGTTGTGAATCTGCTTAGAGATCGCCAACCAAAGGAAGTCTGGGTAAGGTAAAGTCTGGCTAAGTGACTAGTAAGGAGGCCATTAGTCAATGATATAACCAAGAAACAATTTCATGATCGACAATCAAACCAAATTCAATTAAAACAGCAAGACACTGTAGGAATACAAAAAAAGCTTTATAGGGTTTGTGAATTGAACTCATATAAAACACGCATATTTAGTTTTATTTGTATTCGCATATTTGCAGTTATTCGGTATGTTGTGTTTGTTACTATTTGTATTAAGTACTTTTCATATTGTACATAATTTGTTAGTAGTTGTGTATTGTAAATCATTCTTCTCTTTTTCTTCTTCTTGTTCTTGTTCTTCTTCTTCTTCTTGTTCTTCTTCTTCTTCTTTTTTCCTTTTTCTTATTATTATAGCCTATATAGAAGAAATCCAGGAGCTGGTTTATTCAGGAGAAGCCTTGCTCTCATGCTGTTTTGTGGTGGATCAGATCTAATTCTGAATCCAATTCTCCCTTGTGTGTGTGTGTGTGTGTGTCTGTGTGTGTGTGTGTGTGTGTGTGTGTGTGTGTGTTTGTGTGTTTGTGTGTGTGTCTGTGTGTGTAAGTGTGTTGGCGCTGAGCGCATCTTGGATCCCCAGTGACTGAGTCATTGCTGTAGTTCCAGCGTTGTGCAGAAAGGATTTTCTGGCAGCCCAGTTGACCGTAGCCAGTGTCTGTAAGAAGTGCCATCACCCTGTTGATATAGGATTTCTCTACACTCTGGCCCAAGGTCAAACCTGCTGAGCTCCACAGCAGGACACATCAACAGCTCCACTTCCATCAAATAGGTTTCTGTCTCCGTCTCACTGTAGAGAGACTGATATCATCCTGGACCCCAAACACAGTTCTGTCCAAAGTTCTGCTTTTATTTTATTTATTTTGGGTTTTTTTTGTTTTTTTTACTATTCCTTTTGTGAAAGGTAGCGAAAGTAAAGTTTGTAGAAGAGCTTTGCAGCAAGAGCACAGCATGAGTGCTGGCATTCGCATCTTTTCTGTGTGTTGTTAATGCGTCTCTTTTGTTCTCTACGGACATATACTTCATCTACAGTCTCGATGAGAGTTGTGTGCGGTCTGGATCTGCTGAGCCTTTTGGACTGCATATAATTTTAGGAAGAGACATTTTTACCCTTTGTGTACTACTCCTTTGTATACTTGTAGAAGCCATTGAGCCGCCTGGTGCCGAGTCTGAAGCATCACAGCGCTGCTGGTCTGGCTGTTCTCAAATCAAATTAGCTAGTCCTTTTTTTCTCTCTCTCTCTCTCTCTCTTTCACCCCATCTCGTGAGTGCACATGCACAAACATGCTGCATGGCCTGCTAGTGTGCAAAAGCCTCATTACCGCAACAAAGTGTCGCCCAAAGAAAATCAATGACGCGTCCACCCTGCATCACACTTGGTCCTGTTTGCCATCTGGAAATGGTTTAACCTAGAATATTAACCTGGAGTATTCTTTATGCCTTTGAAAATATCCGATACCTCCAAAAACAATATTTGTTTATTTGCTTTAGTTTATCTCTTTCTGTATCTGAAGCTAAATGAAAGGCAAAATTATACTGTAACTGGCAGTAAATGAATGCAGGCCGAGATGCAGGGCGTTACCGTCTTTGTAATTTTATTAATCTACTTCTGCTTTATGCTCACATATTATCCAATTTTATTTTACCTGCTAATGCCAGACGATAAGGTCGAACAGATGGGTTTGCATGACTGGTTGGCTTCATTTAATACAAAAAAGGGGAAATTTAAAACGCTTGATTTTTTTGGTTTATTTGGCAAAATATTGTTGCATTATTATATAAGTGGCTATATGATTGCACGTGTTCATCGTACATATGTTTGTGTCTGTGTGCATGTAAGCCGGTACTTGGGTGAGCCGGTACTTGGGTGAGCCAAAGAGGTTATGTGGACCTTGAGAGTCAAAGAGAAAGAGAGTGTGACCTCAGGGGCCAGGTTTAAAAGCCAGACTCCTGTCCTCTCATGTTTAGCTTGGCCAAAGCCAGGGCAGATCGATGATCTGTAAAGTGGATTTGTTATTGCCTTGTTTGGTTTGGCAGCATTTGAAAGAAGACGCCTGATTACAGTCCCAGATGTCACTGCACACATTACCGCTCAGTGTGGAACTCTATGTGAAGCGTTTTTTTTCCCCCTCTTCCTCTTTCATTCCACTTGCTTATGGCTGCAGAACATCCAGTAGCTTTGTAGTTGGACTGTCTCCGTGTAAACAAGGTGGCTTTAAATGCAACTCCATTCAGGTTTGTTTTTAAGTTGTTTAGCATTGATTCTGTCTGTGGTCTTTGACCCTTTGTTCTACCGAAGGGACCTTGTCTAACATCTCTATTGTTGCCTGAATATTAGTTTAGCAGTCCAAATTGAGTTGTGTCTTTTTCTTAATTACATAATGGGCTATGCTATGTGCACTGTTATTCGGTCTGAAACCCGGTGTCCGTCTCCATGCTCTACAGACTCTCCCTACTGGCCACACGATTGGATGGAGGAGCATAAATCCTGCTTAGATTTACTTTTGCTGTGCATATTACATGTATTTAAATCTGTTTGAAAGGTTATTACCCGTTCCAGCCGTATATCGCCGTTACATTTTGAAAGTGCGTGTGCATGTGGGCACATGTCTAAGAGCGTGTGTGTGGCCATATAAAAATACCCCTTTGACACTTTTACTGCAGGTAACTGGAGCGAGGAGTTGTGGTACCTCGCATGGTGGCTAAGAGGTTCTCATTTTGGCCACATGCAGCTCCAGTGTCACTGACTCATTCATTAACACACATTGATGTTGGCACCTTCACACACACCAGTAATTTAAACACTCATTGCTAATTACAGTTAATCACACTAAGTACCAGTTCGTTTCGAAAGTACATCCCTGTTGCAAGTGTTAAGTGGTGCATGAGTTATCGTAAATAAAATAAATCTGTCTCTGACTTCTGGAGACTTTAAAGATTGTTTATTAATAGAGAAATGTTGTTATCTGTAATAATATGTAATAATGCAGTAAATAAATGTAATATTATCTGACTGATAACTGAAGAGAAGCCTGAATTTAGCTTTATTTATTATTTAACTCAGCTTATTATATATGATCATATCTGATCCTCCTCAGTACCAGTGAGGACCTAAAACCCTAACTGTGACTCAACCCCTTTTGCTTGTGTAGTAAGATTACTCCTGCTTAAGAGGGTTTAGCGTGTTCCGGATTAAAGGCATCTTTATTATCAGCTGGGATTTTGACAGATTTTGAATGGCCTAAATTAAATTCTCTGGTGTCCTCTCACTGCTCAGGCTGTCGTGCCCTCTGCTTTATGGACACAGCCTTCCCTCTGGGCAGGTTAGCAGGATGTCCTGCTATCCACTTTTCTACTGCTATCCTGCTATCCAAATCCATTTTTCACTATTAAAACACACACACACACACACACACACACATACTGGTGCTCTGGCTCACGCTGCCTGCTCGTCAGAAAACTTGCTATTATATGGCAGAGACACCACCACACGCTGCCACATCAAACTCCACAGCCTCTCGTTCAGCTCCAGCTCCAGCACACTTCCCTCCCTCTAAACCTGTAATTGAACTCTTCTGCACAGCTCAAGAAGTGATTGTAAGCGATTGTATGCAGAAGGTTTTTTTTTTCTCAAATTAGCCCTTTAATTAGGCCTACATCTTGTTTTTCCACTTGAGCAGCACTGGCTCTTTTTAAAAGCGGCAGGCTCTGTTAGGACCAGCAAAGCCAGAGTTACGGTAGGTTTCATAGAAAAACACTGATAAGAGGCTCTGCATCCCAGATATGTCCCATGAGGAACTGACGGAAAAAGCTCCTTTACCCACATACTCAGATCCACTTTTCACTATTAAACAACACACACACCTCAGTTGTGACATTTGATTAATTACCAGGTGAGACTTTTGTTCCCGACATGCTGGTTAAATGTGTATTGACTTATACAGGCCTAATAGATGTAATAGTTATATGATATAATATAATATATGTATGTGTGTGTGTGTGTGTGTGTGTGTGTGTGTGTGTGTGTGTGTGTGTGTGTGTGTGTGCAGTACTGTGAGAAGTTCATATCAAACAATTTGATAAACAACATTAGGTTGTTTAAAATGTCTGGGAGAATTTTCTACAGATCCCAAAAAAAAGGCCAAAAAGATGTTTAATATGAAAGACTTATTAAAGAATATTTGGGCATCGTTTTTCTTTTTTTTTTTTTTACTATCACAAAAATGCCATTTTAGATTAGTTGTTTGTTTGTTTGTTTTGTTTTGTTTTTGTTGTTTTTTTCAGGCTCAGATATGGGGATAGGATCAGGGTCTGATCTGAAACCCCTGTGGTCAGAGACATGCTCCAGTCAGGTTTCACACCAGCTCCAATCAGTCAGATCACTTTCTCCTGTGGTGCAAGCTCAGTACCACACATCATTGGCTTGAAAAATAATGCTGCCTGACAGGCCAGAGCCTAGCAGATGAACGTGTCAGAGGGAGGGGCTGCCCTCACCTTCTGTCTTACCACCAGCTGAGACCTACGTACTCCAAACAGCTTCATTTTTTCACTCTTCCGCTGGACGACATGAAACAAATTGTTGCCTGCACAGCACTAACCTGGTTAACCATCCAGACGTAGGAACTGCAGTCGCCATGTGTGTCTGAAATCCCTCCGCCTCGTATTCTGCTCACCATCCTCCATGGCCTCAAATGAAATCGTGTTCCTGGAGCCCCTGCTGTATCCTGGGGACTTCCTTCCTATTTCTGCTTGCATGAGAAGATCTAAATAATGCCCCACTATTTATTTGGCATGTGTTAGAGCAACAGTAAACAGAATGCAGGGCTAGTTTATGTTTTTACTGGGTCATTTCCCGGATAGTAGTGTGAACTATGAAGACATGCTTTGGAGTAAACAGAGAGGAAATCAATGTAGGGAGTGCGATAGGGACAGCCAAGGAAGAGGGACAGAGGTTATTCCTAAATGAGTGTGATTCAATAGTCAGTCACATATTGGCAGCCAGTTCTCTCCCTTAGCTGAGGGGTCAAGCTAAAGCTGATGTCTCTGTGCGGTTTGGAGGAGCCTGATTGTCTAAGAGCTGTGGTCTCTCTGAGAGTGTGTCTGTTCTCAAGAGAGGCGGGGGGGGGGGGGGGGTGTTAAGCATTACTACATAATATGACACCAAATTTATGACCGTGTGTTTATCTTATAAAGTGACAAGTGTAGCAACTTGTGTTTTATATGGAAATTAAGTAATGCTTTTTAGACAACGTCTTCTCCCAATTTTTAGGATGAGCAAATGAGTGACAGTTGTTTTTGTTTGTGCAAGTTTCTGTGTTCCCCTCATTGTATAGGCATAAATAAGCCATAAGTGTTTGGGGTTGTTTTTAATTCTTTGATCTTTGTCTATTTGCATCTGGTTTGAAGGTGAAAAATCCAAACATAAGCCGGCCTTCACAAGCAACTAGAATGGAAAATTTAAACGTTGCTGTACATCAACAGTCTAATTTATGGAAAAACAGTACTATAATGCAGGAAAAAACACACATTTATGGACAGACCCTGACAGCATTGCAGCTCAGCTATGATCTGCAGCATGGGTCTGATAGATGGACTGTGTTGGAGCAGGACACAGTTGGATTAATGGCAATCCTGACCTTTAGCCCCAGATTTCATGCATCTCTCACAGACCAGAGACTCATTCTGACACGCTGTGTGATGATCACACGCTGGGTTGGGTTGGATATGCGTGCATGGCACCTCCGGAGCATAGCGCTGTTTGAGTGTTAATGAGTTTAAGGTAATGCAGTCATATTAATATTTAGTGTGCACGCTCAGTGTCATCTCCGGGTTTAGTCTCTGTATGGAATAGAACTGATCTCTGTGTTTGGTCTTTACTTTGGTATTTGGTCCTGCAGGACTGAGTGGTGATGAGTGGGCTCCAGCCTGTCAGGAAAATAGAAGTACTCAAGTAGCTGTGAAACGCATTAACGTCTCAGTATAAACAAGGCCTGACTCATTACGTTTCTATGTAATGTAATCCTCTTTAATGTCAATTAGGAGCCTTGCTGCTTATGCTTGCAACAAGCAACTTTTCACTCATCTCCATTATTAGCTGTACCTTGTGTTATTGTTTTTACAGGACTTATTTAAAGGGGCATGCACGTACTGATCCATGGTTAGCTTTGGAAAAGCCTAATATAGGAGCTGTGATGAATGGAGCAGGCTGGGATCAAGGCAAACACGCAAGTGTCTACTTACAGTTTGTTTATACAGCATATTCACACTTCGTATCGGTGGTGGTGAAAGATTGGACTGATTGGCATTTTAAGGTGCTCTGTTTGTGTGTGGGTGTGTGTGTGTCTGTGTCTACATGTGTATGTGAGTGTTTATGAACTTTTTCCTCAAAGCAGAACTTCAGAGAATGCACTCCTCACCAGAGCTGTCAAAGCACTGAGCCGGTTTGTCAGTAACAATACTCGACAGAGTCTGCTCTGTGTCAAGCATAACTTTCCCCTTTAATCAGTTCTGAGGCCAAGACTGTCTTTATTATTAATGCTGTCAGACCCCACCCCTAACCAACCTAGTGCTGTCACATATGAGGCAGATTTTATTTAGATTTAATTAGCTATTAGAGTGGAATTACATTTTGTTGTACCCTGTGCAATGACCAAAAAGAAGTCTATTCTATTCTATTCTATTCTATTCTATTCTATTCTATTCTATTC
>JAAIIK010000120.1:1277631-1291213 GCA_014706435.1 Silurus glanis
TCTCTCTCTCTCTCTCTCTCTCTCTCTCTCTCTCTCTCTCTTTTTTTCTCTCTATCTCTCTCTATCTCTCTCTTTCTCTCTCTCTCTCTCTCCCTCTCTCTCTCTCTCTCTCTCTCTCTCTCTCTCTCTCTCTCTCTCTCTCTCTCTCTCTCTCTCTCTCTCTCTCTCAGGCACATTTGACCACAGCGTAACCCTGCTGGAGGTGTGTGGCAGCTGGCCCGAGAGTTTTGGCCTGCGTCACATGTCCTCTGTGGATGCCACAGACGACGGCTTGAGAGAGAGGCTTGCGGAAGCCATGTCTGAGTCACCCAGCAGAGACATTGTAGGCTCTGGAACAGGTGAATTACAAAGTCATGACCGTTTTTGTCGTTGCATGTGTACTGACAACATCATCACCACAACATAATTTGTAAATCTTTGTATTTTCCTTTAAAGATTAATGTGTATTTATTTAATCTCATATTAAAAGTAGATGCTTTTGTAGCACTTTAAAAGAATGAACCAACTCATTGTGAGAGGAATGAAAGATGAGTTACAGTGTTCAATTGAACTAAAACTTGTATGATTTACACAATTCTCCATTATTTAAATTAGCCTTATTGTTTTTAAGTTGTTAAACCTATTTTGTTTCAAGAACTGACAATTAGTTTGACTCAAATACGGTTTCTTGAAATTGGGAAAAATGGTGAAATTCCTCTAAAAGACAGGGTCCTGGCATATTAAAGTGATTTCGTATGGAGATCAACTTGGAAATTGCACATTTTATAATAATGAATTAGGTTGTCTGCAGTGAGAAAGGGAGCAAAAAGAGGGAGAAATTGCCATTCTGGGCAATCCAAATGTTTAACTCATTTAAGAAGCTGCAGTTCTGTGGTCCTCCCCCTCGCCGAACAAGACTCCCTTTGATTTCTGAAGGAAGATGGAGGTTGAATCCTGCATGCTGCTGCTTGGAGCAACAAGGTCACAAGGCTCTAATGCATTTAGCATCGACTGGCCCTCTCTCGTAGCGCGTCTATTAGGCACTAATTTGATTTGTACCTATTCATTTGCAGTCCCTGCAGCAGCACTGAGTTGGTCCTCCTCGTAATTGGTTCTGTCTCTATTTTTGCATCATTAGATTAAGGCCGACTCCCGGACACTTGTAGTCTGCGCTTGTCCATCCATTTATACAGCCTAATGTAACACAAAATTCATTACTGATCACATTACACTCAACTTTTGGCCCTCTAGCAAGGCAGATGAACACATAGTTAACCCTTTGCTTCAGTAGAAAGCCCAGAGCATTGCTCAGAAAATGGATTGTGGAAGGAAGTGCCAAACAAGCCACTCAGGGACTGGGGACATACTGCTGGAGCCTCTGATGAGATACAACTATCATTTTTATCAGCCTGCGTCTGTGTCTTAGACAGACGCCACGGCTGTAGTTGAAATCCATCCAGAAAAGAAATCTAATCATATACTTCTGAACTACCACAGAGGATCAAGATGAGTAAATGCTGATATTCTTTTTCTATCATTAGTATTATCTCCAGTAGGAATGAGTCTCATATAGATACTTGGTAGGTTGTAGGATTGTCAGGTGACTTTGTAGCACTGAAATGTGTGTGTGTGTGTGTGTGTGTGTGTGTGTGTGTGTGTGTGTGTGTGTGAGTAGTGTGTGTGAGTAGTGTTAGGTGGGTTACATCATACCTGGAGTGGTGTATATCATACCCAAAAGCTTTCTTTATAGTTGTAACACACGCCATTTGAGGCAGCAGGTTCAGTGACAGTCGCTTTGAAAAACAGAGGCAGATGGTTCCGCACTTAAGATCTCCTGCACATGTCTTTTCTCCTGGAGAAGATTCCACTGGCTTGCTGTCATGGGACAAGACTTATTTCTTTTTCTCTTTATGCTTCTCTCTAACTAATTCTCCATCATTGCCTCCATCTTGCCCTTGCCTCCTATCAGTCTTTCTCTGCTGTCAGGTCTTACAGAAGTAGCAGACATGCAGCAGGCCACTTTTTCAGTTCTTCAGAGAAACTGAACATGATGAGTTGATGAGAAGGAAGTCTGTTGTGCCCCGCCCTCAGCAGGTGATGGGGCTGTTTTTCACAGGCTCTCAAAATGCAGTCATCCTGAAATTAGATTTTACCCAGTGACATGTTGAAAATTAGATTTTCTTGATTGGTACTAAACCAACATAAAGTCAATTTAAGCAAGGAAGAAGATTACAGGACTGCACCCTGAGGCACTGCCCCCTTGTCTTTAATTCATACCACCAGTATACCAGTTAAACACAGGTATTATGTTGTAGTCTTTTTTCAATTTGCACGTTCAGCAGACAAGTACGAAGTAAAATTTGACGATCTGCCTCACAGTATCTAGATGCTTAATCTGTTCTGAGAGATTTACAACAGCGATGATACCCTTCTCTGAAATCCTTATCATTTCATTTCATATGTGCATGCACTTCTCTGAGGGGTGATTTAAGGAGATTGACAGCTTTTGGGCATTCGACAGATGTCGGTGTAAAGAAGTAAGAAAGCTGTAAGGTGTTCCCTGAAATAACTCTGGGTGTTCATTTAACACTTACGAGAACCGATGCCTTTTTTGTTCACTTGACAGTGAACCCACACTGGTCTAACAGGCCATGCCACAATGGCTGCTTTGTGAAGATGTTTGCGACGGCTCTCAAGTACTGAGGCTTTCTCCCAGAACATCTTTTAGCATTCCTTCGGGGGAGTTCCATACTGCTTCCACACATAAGTACACACACACACACACACACACACACACACACACACACACACACACACCCACACACACACACAGACTCTCAAACTGACATGCATGGACACACGTAGGTGAACACAAATGACCACATGTATACATACAAACACTGAAAGTCTGTCACACATGCATACACACACTTACACAGGCACTCACACAATCATGCTTTGAGGTTAATGGGAAAACATGTGCTTTACCCACACAAGTATACATTCCTTATATAGGAACACACACACACACACACACACACACACACACACACACTACTAGGCTGTAATGTGCTATACTTTTGGTATAGCAGAAATTTGGAAACAAAGCACTGTTATAGCACACTTGTATGTCGGAGGCAATTGTTTAGTGCTTTTAGAAGGAGTCTCCAGTGTCAGCGCATTAGAACAGCCAGCAGTAAAGCTGTAACTTATATTCTATATTTTTTAAGACAGAACTTGTGAAGTGTCTTTGTAGGATTATGAGCTGCATTTTTCTGTCTTATCATGAGAGAAAATCAAAGAAGTAAGAGTGATATCTTCTGTGACTTAATGTGTCATGATGTAATTAATAAAAAATGTAAAAACGTGCTGTTACTGGAGAATAATAACTGAGTATTATTAACATAATAATGCAGATTCCAGGGTGATGTTATGCGGACCCTGCATCCCATCAGTTCTCATAACATCACCCCGCTGTTGATTATTTTTTTTAAGAACAGCATGCTCTGCTATATTTTATTACTTACATAGCACAAAGTTCTAACAATTAGCAAGATGTGTTTCGTTTCCAAAAATCTGTTTCAGTCTACTAACAGTCTCGAGACGGTCTGTTTATTTTCTAGCCACTCTACAATGATTGAAATGACCATTACTCAGTGCTCTGGTTTGCTATTGAAGCATGACTGTGGTTGAGCTGCTTTCAAGCAGACTTTGGATGTGATCAGCAATGAAATAAATTCTACCACTTTTCAATTTTTTTTTTTAAGTCTGGTCAAGGATGAGGATGCACTCTACATTCAAGACAGATACAGTGTTCACTAAGGCTTTACAAGTGCTGCTTTAAAGGTGCATTTTAATGATGCAGGTGAAAGGACTCTGGCACACAAACCCATACTGTATATAGATGTGGGATAAAGTCCTGGTCAGCTGTATACTCATATGCTGTGATAGCCAGCAGCTGGTGTGTTTGCTGGATTAATTAATTCTTCCGAGAAACCTATGAGTAATCTTTGGTAGAATAAAGATTAGATCTTAGAAAGTATCTGAGTGTGACGTATTCGCATGGCTGCCTAATATTAAAAGTTTATAACAAATATGAAGTGAATGTCCTGTTTAACCCGAAGGCAGCTTGTAATCATCTACTCCTAATAACTAAGTGGGCTCATCAAACATATAACATGAGCAATTTCTGAGCCTGGCTTTCTGAAACTCTCCATTTTGTTTGCCATTTTTGGTTGATGAAGGTAATATTGCTATTTGGATTGGACTGAGTCACACTTATTCATCTGTGCAATGGAGGGCCATTATCTGAGTGAGTGCTCGTTTTAACAGCAAAAGATAGCAATCTCTAGAGCAATAACGCATAGCTGAAAGTGCACTGGCTCAGCCGCCCGCCAAGCAAGATATTAGCACGCTGCTAATCAATCATACAGCGCCTGCTTTTACAACGGGTATGATAGATTACACAAACAAACCTGGTGCTAATCCGGCTTCATTCAGACTGCTGCTGAATCTAG
Source organism: Silurus glanis (assembly GCA_014706435.1). Classification (NCBI taxonomy): domain Eukaryota; kingdom Metazoa; phylum Chordata; class Actinopteri; order Siluriformes; family Siluridae; genus Silurus; species Silurus glanis. Next base: position 1,282,128 of record JAAIIK010000120.1, read on the forward strand.
TGCTGCAGCTCTGAGTTGAGAGAAAGTTTTAAAGTTCAAGTGTAGTGTAGAGCACTTATGTGTAGACAAGCACACCACATATTTGCATATGGAAAATAGACACTTACCCACCTAAGCAGATATATTCAAATGATTTATTTGTCGTGAAGGACAAATGGAGATCTTTTGCGTCACTTATTAGGCACAATGTGACATGCTAGTGGGTTTGTGGTGTAAACAACAACTACAGAATCGAACACTACCACTTGTGCCTGAAGGCATTAACAGTGGGTCAGGGATTATAACACTATGTGATTTGTTTGTGTTTTCTGTTTGTAAATTTAATAATAATGAGTGGACAGATTTATTGTAAGCAGAGTTGATCAAGCTTTTTGCAAAACTAATGCATAAACCTTACATATCTCCCAATATTGATACCCATCCACTATCTTTTTCCTTTTACTACAAAGTGATTTCGTTTTTTTTAATTAAGGCAAAAAATGCATGAAATAAACCAGTTACACAGTTTTTCAGTTACAGTGCACATTTTTCACTATTTAAAAATAAAATAATCAGTTTAATAAAATCTAAATACAATATGATCATTTTATATATATATAAGGGTTTTTTTTTTAACCAAACATTTTCTGAAATGTCCTTTGGTATAAAGTATTTTTACACAGCAGAGATTTGTTTTGCTAATTAGCTCACTGGTTGCTGTTGTTGTTAACATTAAGCCCCACGGCTCCTGACCTACTTTAACCTGCTTTACATTGTTGACTACAACCAATTCTCTTATATTTAAGGATGTATTTGGTTTTTTTTTCTCCTTCTTCTCTCAAAACCTAGTAGCATGCACAGCAAGGATTCTAAATCTACTTGTATTCCCTCCCCAATCATTCATACATAGACATAACACCATTAAGTCAATGTCTGTGAGCTATGAACATAATCAAGTTGTTATTAATTTTTTTTTTTTTTTTAATCTCAGATTCAGTTATTGGCCCATGTTCTAATATCACACACTGTGTCCATGTGAATTATTTGAATCCTTGTTTTTTTTCTGGAACATTATTTGATCATTTGTCACACTGATTAAAAGGTGAGGGAAGGGGAGTAAAAAAAAAAAAGGCACCATTATTTCTTCCTCTCAGCACTCACCCATTCATTTGAGGATCACACTCTTTGGCCAGCCAAGAGTTTGAGTTTAATGTGCAGTGACACTGTGAGATAGTGAAGAATTATTTCAACATCCAGTGATTCAGAGTTACAGCTTCCTCTACATCCTCTCTTAGTGCCTGTACATTCCTCTGTCCCTGTTATGGAACTAGATCTTATTGTATCCTTTATCTCTACTTTTGCTACACAGTTATTGTCTCAGGTTTACTGACCACACTACAGCCTCCAGAGCGATGAGACAAAAGCAATGGGATTTTTGGGGAATGCACTTAACAGCTTGCTCAAGGGAGTGGCACTCAAAAGGCAGGACTTGAGAGAGAGAGAAAGAGAGAGCAAGTGAAAGTAAGGCAGTAAGGAGAGAAAGCAAGTAAGTACTTATAAAACCAAGTGTGACCAAGCGTTCCAAGATTTATTTAGCAACGAGAAACAAACCACAGGAAAGCATGTTTAACTGGCAGCAGAAGGAAGGGTGCAGGTAGTCAGGATTGATGGAATAATTAGGAAATGTATATATAGAGAAAATCTCAATAGAAAAAGTCCAATAATTGATATTGATTTTTATCAATTATATATATTATATATCTACAGGCTACACAGGTATATATTGTATGCACAAAGGTTTTGGGATTCCTGATTTTTCTAGTTGTATGTGGTACATCCGAAACTGTTACTCCAAATTTGAAGGCACACAATTGTCTTTGGATGCATGATCCAGCATGACAATACCTTTTTATACCAAGCAAACTTCATGAAGACATGGTTTACATGGGTTGGATGGAAACATCTTAAGTGGCCTGCTATAGAGCTCTTACATCCACCCTAATGAACACCTTTGGGATGAATTGGAATGCTGACTGCACCCCAGGCCTCCTCTCCCTCTGTAAATCAATACATGAGTTAACTAACGCCCTTTTGGCTGAATGAGCACAAATCTTCACAACCACACTCTTAAATCTAGTGTAACATCCTCGCAGAACAGTGGAGGTTATTACGGCAATATGGGGATTAAATGTGAAGTGGGATGTTAAAAAAGTACATGCAGTTGTTAGAAAAAAAAACCTCTGTATTATTTTTAATTTCTTTATATCAATGTAATAGAATACGTTCGGAAATATTGTTAATTATGAGATGTTGATGAAGATTGTGGTGGTGAAAGGGCAAGCTCATGCTTAGTGATTTAGAAATGCAGTGTACGATTTGCAGAAAGTAGTGATACATCTGTATCAGTGTCTATGTATGTTGTAGCGATGCATTCAAAACTATTATTTTAACCTGTTTGTTCTATTAGATGCCACACAAAAGCTGTGTAACTTTTATAACAATTAGTATTAGAAATGGCATGTGCTTAAATTAGCAGTAAATTATGTATGTTTTAATGGTGTTAGATATAAAATTCTGAGCATCAGACTTTTGAGGAAATCAAATGAGTGAGAAAATCAGGGGAACAAATTAATAATTACAAGTCAGGGGAACAAGTAGCTGCTGCTACTGTTCCTCATATAAAGCATTGTTGGATCTAATGGCCTCAGTCTATGAAAAAACACACTTTTTTTGTGTTGTGAACGAAGCTATTTCTCTTTCCATCAACCTTTTTTATATTTTACATCTCTCCCTTTCAATTTTCACACAGCATTCACATGCTTTGAAATAAACCATTTAAGACAAATGAAATATTGATTGTGACTCGGCTTTCCAAAAGGTCACAGTTGCACAAATTGTGTTTGAGTATGAGGGATCATTGTTCATGCTGAGTGTGCTTCAGACGTACAGATTTAACCATGCCATTTATTAAAGAGAAGCTCTCTCGTGTGTGAGCTATAGGCTAATGTGAACTGGTTAGGTAAGAACTAAAGTTGTAAGTGAAAGTCTAGCTGAATGCGGGTTAATGCTGGTCCTCAGGCCGCAGGAAGTGTAGCGTTTCAGTATCTGTGCATGAGTGAAGCTTTGCTCATCACCACTTTCCACTAGACTTATTCAGAGCTTAGCCCTAGAGCCAGCGTGCTGACTGCACTCATTAATCAAAGGCGTATTTAGGATTATAGACAACAATCACATCAGCTAATTAAATCAAAACACAACTTAGACCAGAGGCTGGAGTGATTTGTAATTGTAAATGGCATGAACCTTGCATCCTGCCAGCCTGGATTTCAGTCTCGGGCTTAAAGCAGTTCAGTCAGTTACACTGTCAGCTGTAATAAGTCTTTATTTCAGTAGAATTTACAGATTTTAATTTGACAAGTTTCAGTGCTCATTGTATACATTAGTGTTGCTGGTCATTAAAGCATCGGTCACAGTCGACGTGTGTGCGTGCGTGCGCGTGCGTGCGTGCGTGCGTGCGTGTGCGTGCGTGCGTGCGTGTGTGTGTGTGTGTGTGTGTGTGTGAGCTGTAAATCTCATTTAGCCTTTGATTTTATTTAACTTGAGTTTCAGTTTCTTGAATCTTGAGTTAACTTTAATCAATTCTCACATACATTATGGCTCAAAATAGTAAATATTGTCCCAAATCTGGATAAAATTTTTGATGCAAATTATTGTTTGAGCTTCATTCACCCTTTAAAAGTCCCCCTAACTCCCCAATAACTAGTGTTTTTGTCTGAAAAATAAATTGGAAAAAATGGCTCTATGTGTAATTATGGCTGTTAGCACATCTTTGTTAATGCATTGCCATTGCCTGGTTCAGGTTCAACATTTTATGAATATACTTTGTGAGTGCACTTGCACATGCTGTATAGGGAGGGCTGGCACTTATCGCTCTTGTGTTCAGCCAGGAGCAGGACTACACTGCTGTCTCTCAAAGCCTCATGTGCGTGTGTGCAGTACGCTGTACCAGGATGTACTGCTTCTATTTATTTTATTCCACTAGTACTGTCTCTTCTTGTGCTTGACCCCTTGACCTCCCATCCTCTAGAAATGAAGCTGGCCCCTGCATGCATGTAGATGTTCCTCACTCAAAAAGTCCACATGCAGGAATGTCAGGAGCCCTGCAGCTCCTGCGTTATCTCTACTCAGTCAGCATGGCTCTATGTCTAATGAGAATATGAGAAATGTGCCTTTGGCAGCGTTCTGAGCTGCAGGCTGGAGTGCGTTAGAGCACGGCAGGTTACACTAGGTTTTCATTAGGTGTAATTGAAAGCGGGCTTGAGTGGGTGCAGCGAGGGCCCTGCCACCTTTACCTGTCCAGCCCTGAAAGCATTCTTTAATGAGGTTGAAATATGGAGACTCTGCTCTTATTAATAAGCTTCTCCACTTTTGCCTCTTCACCCCTGTGTTACGGCGGGCGGTGCCTGAGTGTCGGAGCCTGATTGTTTTCATAACTTGTTGGCGTAACCCTTTGGCAGCTCCTTTAAATTAAGGCTGAAAAATGGTATATACACACACACTCACATACACCTTTCATTTACAACTTAATCAATCTTTTGAAAACCTTGCGAGAGCCGGGTGAAAGTTAAAGGCGACGGGAGTCGGAAAGCAGTGACGCATTGAGCAGCAGTAGCGACATCTACAAGGTGTGTGTCTGTTTGTGCCCATGTCTTAAAGGCCATGACGGCATCGGCCTGAGGAACAGCATGACGTGAGAGCACTAACCAGTGCCAGCTGTGCCACATTGAGATTAAAGTGCAAAACAAAACAATCAGATGGGATAAGTATAGTATTGGTGTGGGTTACAGACTTCATCCCCCCTTTCAATCCCTCTCTCTGTCGTGCTCTCTTGCTCTTAGTCTCACTCTCTCTCTCTCTCTCTCTTTGATAGTAAGGGCAGTAATTAGGCAGACTCTCTCACTGCCATTTGCTCAGACCCAGCAGCCTGATTAAGGGCTTTTTGTTTACTTTGATCCCCATTTCGTTTCTTCCTAATGCACAACTCAATCTGTCTTGGCCACCACAAGCCCCCAGCTGCAGCAGTGTGTTCTGAATCAGAAGAAAGCATGCTGAGGAGAGAAGGGAGATATGCAGGCTTGCTGGCTCTGGTTTCCCAATCTGCATTTCGCTTTTGCATGACCTGCAGAGTCGCAGGTCACTCCATGACCAACTGTTCTGTTCATTGGGAAATGGATTTAAACTGTGAACCTGGCAGATAGATCTCTACATTACCTGAGAACATTAATACTGTATGAGTTTTTTTCAGCAAACTTTAAGTACATATGTATTATACAGCATTTGTGAAAGAGTTTTATTCAACAAAGTGCAGTTTCACTTTGATACGTGCTCTACTGGGGAAGATTCTGCATTGCCTGATGTAAAAGTAATTCAGTGGAGGTATAGATTTTTGTGTATGTATAAAGGTGTACATATGACATCTGCATCATTTTAGTGAATACAAATAAATTAACCATGAGGCAAATGGAAACTCTCAGAAGATGCTTTTAGTACTGAGCTTCACTGTAGTGATCGTGTCCTCAGAGTGATGAAGTGTGTTGGGATACCCCTAAATGAAGTCCTGTTTACTATGGCCAAAAGTTTCAGTTTGGGTTTTATTAAAGCAAGTGTATTTATATATTTCATATCAGTTCAAGCACTTCCAGAACATGTGTGTAGAGTTGTATAAATACAGGAAGTGAATCTATGAATTTATGATGGTGGAATGTGTTGGAGAGGCCTGTGCATGTAAAGTGTCAATATTATGAGCATGCTTGTAAGGGTATCTGTGTCAGCATCATTTGCTTTCATTGAAGAACTCCTCGCTAGTGCATACCTTCCTCTCCAGATTGCCTCGTCGGTGGTGCACATGATCCATGCTGTCCAGCCTGGAGACTGGACTATGACCTGCTGCAGTCTGATCACTCTAAGGTTGCAAGATGTCTTGAAGCTGGTGTATATTTAAACCAGAAGGTTCAAATGCATGTTTGTATCAATGATTAGAGAAAGCAGTACTATGGTCACTTCACTAGTACACTCCCTTCACTTTGTGGCAGCAGTGTGCAATTTATGTGCTTCTGTCATGGGGTTATGTTCACGGAGTACTCTCACCAAAGCAAACACACACCCTGACTGTCCTCCCTCCGGAGCACATATCATCCAGGGGAATGTAGCCACCCGAAGCCTTGCCAGCCTGCTTCCTTCTAAACCTGACGCTTGGGTCAAGAGGCCACATCCAACCTGACACTCTGCTCCTAATTCACTTCAAAGTAGCATTTTGGCGTATTCTTCTGAATATATACAATAAATATTATGATTTTTAAGGCTCTAATGAAAAGATTATTAACACATCATGTTGAATAAAGCAAATATCTTTTAGTCAAAAGATTGGCATTCTGTAGTGAGTATAATGCTAATCTATAGAAATCACCAATTTACACTAGTTTTAATTCTTTATTAGAAAACCAAACACAGGAACAAATTCACACTCATGTAAGCATAGATATAGCAAGTAAAACATTAAATTATTAGATTATTTATAAAATCTTGGTAGCTGGTAGTTTATTATGTAATAACTATGTTATATACAATGCTAATTTTTTCATTTTTTTATTAATATGCTGGGTAAATTGTATGCTGGGTATACTGTGTGACATGTTTGAGATCAATTATTATTTGCTTTTTTAACCTGTTACAATTATGTTTTCTCTACACGTAATTCTATAGAATTCTATATTCTATATAATCTATTGGATTGTATTTCTTTATGTGTAATCAAGTCCGTAATGTACATCATCCCAAATACCCTTCATATCATAGTTGATTTCAGCACATAACATGCATCTCATTTATTTGTAATTATTGTCTTACACACCTCATGAGCTCTGGTGTATCAGTTAATCCTTTATTTCTTTTTTGCTTTATTTTTTATTTCATAATTTTCCAACATAATTGAGGCTCCACATTATTTTTATATACAGAAAGTTTACCTCAAGTTTATCTGTAACTCTTTTACATAATTGTACTAAAATTTGAACATTTAAACTTTTAGCACAAAAATAGTCTAGTGCTTTAGAAATGCTTGGATGAACAGTTGTGAAATCCGTATACTGTGTATTTCATTTTTGGCTTTAAATATTCACTCATTTTTCACTGCAGCTGATGGGGCTGAATATGTATTATGTGTATATGTATGTATGTGTATAGATACATGAAAGCCTTTGTGTTTGAATTTACATTATCAATCCATGCTTTCTCTTTCCTATCTGTGTCTTGTTCTGTTTTGCAGCGGAACTGCAGCGAGAAGGCAGTATCGAGACACTGAGTAACAGCTCAGGCTCCACAAGTGGCAGCATACCTCGTAACTTTGAAGGTTACCGCTCTCCTCTGCCCACAAACGAGAGCCAGCCGCTCAGCCTTTACCCCACAGCTTTCCCATAGAGAGCTTCTCCTCTGTGACAACCTTTCCACCTCTTTATCCCATCACATAGGAAGTGCTCCCCTTCCTCCATCCAGTGGGTGTTTGTTGTGTGCAATGTTGACTTCACCTTCTGCCCAGCCAATCTTCGCGTGAAGAGCAATGAAAAAAATCCCTTCACATCAGGGTGGAAATGGAGGCGAGACCTGCATGCAGGCTTTTAGTAAATGTGCCACTTAATTCTTACTTGTGTAACAAACACACAGAGAGAGAGAGAGAGATAGATAGAGAGAGAGAGAGTGAGTGAGTGAGTGAGAGTGAGAGGGCAACGTTTAGCTCCTGCAAGTAATTCATTCTGTCACAGCTGCCATTTTGTCCTTTTCTCAAACACATGATACTGGATAGTCCAAAAAATCCTTGTGTGCAGTTGAGACATGTTCATGCCAATATATCGTGGGGCATTGAGATTCATGGTGTAACTTAATGTATCTGTTTGTTATTCCACGTGTTGTTTGGGTCTAGTTTCCCTCTAAGCCATAAGATTAAACATGTTCGATTCGAAGTTTTTTTTTTGTTGTTTTGTTTTTTTGGCTTAACTACATTGCAGTAGTTGAAATTTATATCTATGGCAAGTTTAAATAGTAAAGATAAAGCCCATGTATTTCTAAATCAAAATGTAATATTAATCAGTTAATAATTTTTAATGAGTAAATTGTTTTTTTTTTTTTTTTTTTAGAAAATGGTTTCACAAACGTTGTCTAGCAGAACAAATGCTGATCTTTTGACAAGTTTTACAAAACGCCTCCTGTGTGTATTTCCTTCATGAAGATACCAGGAGTGTGCAAAGCTTCATTAGAAATACACAATTTGAAATATAAAGCAGTGAAATCTGTCAACACATTTCCTCATCACTGTATAATTTCATGTGTGTTATTACATTGTGTTACTCGCTGCATTATTCAGATTAGAAAACAGTAAAAGATGTGTCCAAGTGTTTGACTGATCGCATGCATCTAAAGAAGAAGATCAGGACACACTGCTTTTTATGCAAAATTTCTTTGACTAGTTGCTGAATCTTAATTTTGCCTTTGTATTAATGTATAAATATACTAGTTACATGGTCACTTTTATGATCATACCAAATGATACAAACATTACATTTATATCTCACAAAAATAAAAATCTATTTTAGTATTTTATATGATTATTTGGGGGAAAGAAATATAACGTGACTGTTTTGTTTTTTTTTTCCTCTTAAATTAGTGATTGCGAATGTTCACTAATACTACTGCTAATGTTAAAATGTTGCATACGGTTTCTCTGCTCTTTTGCTCACATCTATGGTTTAGCTTTTTTTTTGTACTAAATGTATTCTATGTATGTGGCTTTGATTTGCTGGGTGTGATGTTGTATCCTCTTTTTTGCTTTTTAAATTTATTGATTACTGCAGGGTCAATTGTCTGCTAGTAAATAAGCCACTTAGTGTTGGTTTCCTTTTGAAATTTTTAGGATATTCATTGTAAAAACCTCTTGACTCTGTCTGTGTGTAACATCGTTTAGAGGGAGTTAATAACCGCGTAGCAAATCTCTATCTCTATGAACACGCGCACACACACACACACACACACACACACACACACACACACACACACAC
>JAAIIK010000120.1:1319406-1336279 GCA_014706435.1 Silurus glanis
ATTATTATTATTAATAATAATAATAATAATAATAATAATAATAATAATAATAATTATTATTATTATTATTATTATTATTATTATTATTATTATCATACAAAAACATTAAAGTTATAATAATTTTCTTGTCATTTGTTAATTAGTGTACCATCAATTTCTTACAGGACAATGCACATTCTCGTCATTCTCTTTTGCATTTGTTTTTTCTTGCAATGAAATAGATTACGTCCAAATCAAAATCACTGGTTTAACACTAAAACATCAATTACAGTCTAACACTGTACATAAATTATCGGATGTATGCAAATGTGATCATCATTAATAGAGAGACAGTGTGTCTATTGGTGAATTTAAAAAGGATTTGTCTTTACTGAAACCCGACAAACGTTATGAAACCTTTCGGGATCCATTTTCTTCTGTCATTAACAAAAATATTTTATCAAAATTTTATAAAATGTAACAAAATTTTATGGACAGCAGATTAGTTTGGTTTTAATACAGACACATCGGCAAATATTTCCTAAAAAAAATAAATCCTTATTAGGATTTTCCTCTCAGGCATGATCAAATCACACATTATATATTTAATATATATATATATATATAAAAAATACCTAAAGGCAAGTGCTATAAATAAACACAAATGTATATTTACACTGAGTTTGTCGTGAGTACAATGCGTTAGACTGTAAGGTTTTGGAAAATCTCTGTATTACTCACACACACACACACACACACACACACACACACACACACACACACACACACACACACACACGCACTTATAAAAAGAAAAGCTAACGGTGCTCCTGCTTCTAATTTTTGGACCACGTGATGGTGGGAGTGAGTGAAGGTTCAATTCTCTTTGAGAAAGCCAGCTCAATTCAGACCCTATAATAAAATTCATCCTCTTTATAGCGACTACTTCTATAGCACGGTGCGCTATAACGCTTCTGGTTTTCAGAAATCCCCACCAAATCCACTAACAGCTTTTTCTACCTGAATCAACCCAAAGGTAAGAGCGATTTTGATAAAGTGTCGTAGAGACTGCGCACAGGAACATATCAAAAGTCAAGGTTTAAATGATTAAATGTACAAGAGATGATGGCATCCTGGTAAAGGAGAAGGTGGAAGTGTTAGCTCAGGCCTTGGGTACTTATCAATTAATCATCTTATAAGTACATTATAACAGAGGATTTGACACAGATTAAACCGGCATCATGATTCTAATGAGATTATTTACACTGAACTCTTATCTGCTAGTTGTAGGCTGATCAACTGATAAGTTAAGATAATTAAAGCTCGCACATTACTGGCCACATTATTGTTTCTCAAGGCCAGTGACTCCAAGCTTTTATTTTTATGTGTTATTCAAATTTGTATTCTATATGCACAATACAGAGCACAGTGATTGCCAGGTGAGGGAGTGTAGTTTGTAGGCCTAGGCTTAAAACAGAGATTATTACTATATCAAGCCACGTTTGGCCTTGGACTTTTAATTTTACCGTATCAGCTTCATATGAACTATTTTAGACATCTAATATTTCTATTTAGATCCGAATGCATTTTTATATAATGTATAGGAATGTGGCCTATTAAGTGATTTTTCTGAAAATATTGATTTTCAAAATAACGTGTAAACATATATAAAAAAGATTGCGGGTAATAATAATAATAATAATAATAATAATAATAATAATAATAATAATAATGATGACAAACAAAAAAAAACAAAGAACAAATGCTAAGAAGGCCTACATTTATTAAAGGTAGTTTATTTACTTGCAAACGGCAATGATTGATTTAATTATAGAATAATGTTGTTGATGCGCACAGGTATGCGACACTTTATCTTTTAACATTTTTTCGGGTAGACGTTATTAGAGCTATTATATAGTTATAACTAGATTTAATATCAGATCTAGACTAACAGGCTACAGATACTGTGCATACGGAAACATAAGGCGTCAATGATATAAGTTTGTAATTAAAACACTCATCGATCGAATTTTTAAAGCTGCAATTATTTTTTTTAATTTTTTTCTAGACTTCGTTTAACGAAAAGCATTTGGCATCGTTGTTTTTTTTTTTTTTTTTGGTGACATGATTCAGTAAAAATGAATTACTGTTTTGTGAGAGGCAGATCCAAGCTCTTGCCCTTCATTTGCTCGTGTCAGCAGCAGAAATAAAGCCAAAGCTGCACCAGGTGATTTATCGATCTTTCAGCGTTATGCTTCGAGCAATTTACCCCAAAACCGCAATCATATTTCACTGGAAATGTAGAGGCGTTTAAAACAAAATCCTCAACCAGTTTCAAATAAACTCTAGATAAAAATAAGCAATAGAACACAACAACAAACCCCAAAGAGTCTTAACCACCACCAAACCGTATGAACTGATATGAAGTATTGATTGCATGCTGGTTTGAATATAGAATGATTTCTTGTCATTTCTGACTGTCAGTCTCAGCTTGTTCACATGCCCCCCAGGCAGGATGTGTCCTTGGCTTTGAAGCAAGCTGCATATTTCTAAGATATTTTTTTATTTTCCTGAATGATTCTTTAACAGATTTATTAAATCGGGACTTTAAACTAAACTTCGACTTTATACTTTGTAGTCTCTAATTATTACTTAGTTTGAAGGTTGGCTCTGGATTTAGTCATAACCATCAACATCTGAGATGGGGAGGAGATATGTTTTCTGAATGTTTCACGACTCGCTTGATAACTTCCTTTGGGCAGAAGAGCAATAATAGCTGGTGTTGTGGTCGCTCGAGTTTGCGGAACAGTTTTGAGGGCCGCTTATAGGTGTTATTATCGAGCGCAACGTCAGCGATGAGACGTGAGAGGGAGGGGGAGCGCGTGAGAGAGCCCTGTAATTCACCCCTACTGTCCTAACAAATCAAGATCTTCAGCATAGTTCCCCTGTGTGTATTCTCAAGAAAACACTGTGTAGCGAGCTCTGCTCTAAGCCACTAGTGCATCTGCTGCTGTGCTCAGAGTATTTCGTTTCGAGTGGAATATCTGTGTTTCGGGGGAACTGAGCGAAAGCACGGGAACCGTTACATCGCCCTGACGCAGGAGATGCTGAGCAGACAGCGCGCGCTCTAACCGGGACGTAACTTCCTGCCGATTCGCACCGAGGACTCGTTCCTGCTTTCTGAAGGGAGATGAAGGAACAATTCAGCACGTAGTAGCCCATTTAATGAGGTAATATTTATACCACCATTGGAGGGCACGAATAAATAGTCGCTGTTTTGAGACCCGTCAAATATCCAGTTATATTTAGAACAACAAATCAATTTTCGAAAATGATTGAGCTAATCTGATTTGATTTAGCGGATCTTATTCTGCTTTTTATTTCAATCAAATGCACTTTTGCATTAAAAATTTTAAAGTACGATGGGTTAGGGTTAGGGTTAGGTGTTGGAAGAGGGGGCAAAAACCTCCTGGTACAAAAGCTGCATGGCCTGGTCAGTGTCCAGCCTCCATCTCAGCTGCTGTAGTCTAACGAGGTGTCAAAAAATGAATACAGCATAAATACAATATGAAAATGACTTGAGCCAACATTATTTGTAACCATTCGAAGCTTAAAATAATCAGTTCAGATAAAAATGCTATGAATCCAAAATGAAAGAATTTGAAAGTGTAATCCTCCATAAAAGACTGGAGCATTTGCCTGTCCACTAAAAAACTATCCACAAAAGTTAGTAGCATTAAACATCCGCGAGACTCAACATGACACCTTAAATCAGCGATTGCAAGTAAACACAACCAGTTACAACCAGTAACCATAGGACTATAAACTTATATGTTCGATTTAAACTATTAGTCTATTCATTCATTATAAATTAAATAAATGGCGTTGCTTTAAATATTTGATATTTTATTTTACACTGTAAAATACGGGTAAAGAAAATCTGGGCCTATTCGCCGATTTGCTGTTGAGTAAGTAGAAATTCAGATGACTCGATTGACATTGCTTTATCTTTAATAAAAATTATAAGATATAAGTATGTTTTTAATTTAAAGAAACATCAGTATGAATTTTTTAAACTACTTAAAAGCCACAAAATGAATAAAAAGAATACAAAAACAAAGCGTTTTAATGTGCCACTATTGGCGAACAAAATAAAAAGGCATTCTGCATGTTTATTATTGCTCCTTTACACAAAACTGTGATTCCTAAGTTATTAATATTTCTTTTCTAGTAGGTAATAACTTTAGGTCTGCAATGCTTTATTTAACATTTTATTAATTACCAGGTTCATGCAGCAGAAACCTGTCCTAATTTTATTCTAATGTATTTGATAGCAATTATCAGAAGCTTACTGATCATGGAACTCAAACTAAGCGTTTGACATTCACAAAGTGAAAAGAAGGACTGTGGTACCCATGCTTTTATGCTCATATACTGTATAAATCATTGATAATCCATAAAAAAATAACAATCCATTACTCCACAGTGGATGGAAACTTTAATACTTGGTTCTATTTCAAATCAGTATCCTTTTTAGCCTAAAGCACATCACAGGGGGTGAGAGCTACAGTACAAGATGGCAGTCAAGATTAAAATTTATGAGAGCTGTCTTAATAACATGCATCATACCTGCATTATTCAGCCAAAGCCAGACCCAGAATGAAAGCCACAAGAAGCCTGAAAACCATCAGCTGTTTCTGCCAATTACAAACACAGACCATTCAGTTACATTTTCCAGTAAAAAAAAATACTTACTATACAAACAAAAATGAAGCACAATATGGTACTTATTCTCAATTTTAGCATTTCGTAGAAAGTGATGCATGGAGGTTTAGCTATCGCTCAGGACATTGGAATAAAGGTACTCTAAACCCAGTGCAAAAAAGAATCTCGAAATCTTCCAAGAATAATTTAACGGATTATATGTCTAGAGTGACAGAGATATAAACACAGCTCTCGCTCACTGGGGTTAGTTAAACAGTGTAAGTGAACGCCACATTTTGGACAGGGAAAGTCAACGGCTGACTTGCTGCAGCTTCACCACGGCTGTCAGGCCTTATCTTTATTAGCCGCTACAAATGTCTGCAAAAGTTTACATGGAATCCTGTTCTTCTCTTTTTATCTGAAGGGTGTGCACTCACACTGTTTATAGGTGTGAGATTAGATGGAAAAATGGCACAGGGCTTCAGGACATGAGTGGTTAGCTTATTGGAATAAGCAACATAGGCACAACAGGCTATGGCGATAGTGTCACTATAAACCGTACCTTTCATGTGATGTTTGTGTGTGAGCAGTGAAGGGTCGTGAGAGAGGGGGGTTCAGATGGTGACCTCTGTTAATGGAATCAGCAGTGTTTAGGCCTTCTTACATAAAACTCTGCAGTAATGTTGGAAATATAAATATTTAGGCAGGCAATACTTTAAGAACAAATGGATCTCAACCTTTTCCATGAAATTTAGAGGCCAGGTCATATTATGACATTTTCTCTTAAGAATGTAAATGTTAATCAATTTTTATAACGTTTATGATGTGAACTGTATAATATCACTACACTGTCAAGGACAAAAAAAGGAGCCATATATTATCAGGTCATGTTTCCATCAATCATCACAGGTACCCTATTTTTGAGTAAACTTTAAAAATCATATGTAAAATAAATAGAATAAAAACTTAACTTTTAGTAATTATACATATATATTTTTTTGTAAATTTAAAATGTAAAGTAATAGTTAACAGTTATATTACATACTATTATTAATATATAAATATAACAAACTTATAATGTCATAGTGTTTTAGAATGTTTTAGAATACTGAAAAGTAAAAGATTTTTGAATGAATTCTAAAATAATCTCACTGTTTACATTTTTAAGTGCTATAAATTATTTACTTTAGTATAGTGGATATGAATAGATTTGGCCCTGCCATGCCATGTTGGATCAGTTAAATATAGTTTAAACAATGTTAGCTAAACAAATCCCTTTAAATTAAAATATATATATCGTATATCAGTGCTTGTAATAAACAATTTTAGTTTATCCTAAATTATTATCATTCATAATCATTAGTATATATTTTTTGCAGTGAAACCAAGTATACTAGACTACTGATGAACCAAATACCACTTAAAGTTCTTTAAAAGTAGCTTTACAATATTAAAACAAAATGCAAAATACATATATGTATACACAATTGTACTTACTCATTACAATTTATTATTTTTTTTTCTCACTTTTTCAGAGATGCTCCAAGAAAAGGCCTCAGCTGTGGCTGATGAAGGTGTGACTGTGGCACAGTCTGGAGAGCTTGCTGAGCTTGCTACCAACTCCTCACATCCGGGATTGAATGTGGCCCCGACCATTCACCACAACAATGATGTAGACCAGGTAAAACAATGTCCAACAACAATATGTGACATGTTTAAAACTAAGAAATATTTTACATTATATTGCTGAGGAAAAACACACAAACACACACTCCAACATACTGTAATTGATATAGTTTAAATAGATTAGGAATACATACTTACATTCTAGAGGTATTTCTTTGCAGGTAAAGTAAGATCAACATTTTTTTTCCACAATTACATGAAAACTGAATGCTGTCATATTCTTTCGATCATTTGTTTTGTTCACAAAGAACATCGAGAACATCAAAGTAGTCCTTCATGAGAGGGAACTTTGGAAAAGGTTTCATGAGGCAGGAACAGAGATGATTATCACTAAAGCGGGCAGGTGAGTGAGTTACACTTTACTAAAATTCTGAGAAGGGAAATATGCAGTAAATATTATCAGTATTTTCCACACACAAAATGTACATTATTTCTAATATTTTGAAAGATTTATCAGAAATCATGACTACAATCATCTACCAACATAAAGCTTGGGTGAATTCCTATGTCCATCAATATTTAATTGAAAACACAAATGCCGGCCTCGTGTGTTAGATTTAATGCACAACATAGATTAGGAGCAGGAGTTTGAGCATTAGGTAGAGCATGAGTCAATGGTTTCTTCCAGGCGTAGCCTGCGATTTCTCAGGTTTTCTATGTGGGAAATGTATAAGGTGACCACAATTTTTTCTTAATGCCATAACCTTGTGAAAAATGGGCTCTCCCTTGTCCAGCTGATGAAGTGCACAACAATTCCTCTTTGAAGAGCTTAGCAGTGCACTATCACACAGCTGCAAGGGAGATTGTCTTTTTAGACAGTACTTCATTGATATATGAATATTTCCAATGCGGTTTATCATAAAAAATATGTTCCCAGCTTGGTAAAGCAAGACAAATGTTTGTTGTGTTACTTTTTCTGATTAAGAAAAAAAAATATTGAATTGTAAGTCTCAACAGAAATCACAGACATAGCTCTGTGAAAGGATCTTGTTACATAAACAGCGACTGAGTTTCAGTAGTTCTCATCATAGTGTTAAGTTACCAAGGGTGTCAAGCTGTGTCTGTGCTGTGTAATCTTTCCCATGCTGGCTGTTTCTGCACATTAACAATCAGTACTGTTAGATGGCAGTATGGTTGGCCACAGCAGAAGATGAATGATAAAGTGAGTAATGTACACCAAAATGCAGTGAAGCTACAGTATATGGTATTCCTTTTTTAATCTTTCATTTCTGTAAGAGACAAATGAAGGGAAAAATAAAAGGATACTTATTATTCACAGTATTGCAATGTGAACTGCATGACTCTAATTTTACTCACAATAAACTGTATCATCGGGTGTTGGCTGTTGACTGTTGTACAAAGTATATTAAATATTTCCAGCATGTGTTGTCCAAACTAGTGAGGTGATAGATACTTGATTGTTTTTGTTCAGTCTTTTAAGCAACAAAACGCATCTTTATGGCATCATTAATATTTGATCGAGTAAGATAATGTGTTTTCGTTAAGAAAAAAAAAGCTAGAAACTTTGTTATACAAAACCAGTTTGAAAGGCCTAAACAGCATTGTAAAATATTAGCAGTTAAAGTAAGTGAAACAATAACTTGAAACTTAAAACTAGATTGTATA
Organism: Silurus glanis; assembly: GCA_014706435.1. NCBI lineage: Eukaryota > Metazoa > Chordata > Actinopteri > Siluriformes > Siluridae > Silurus > Silurus glanis. The sequence continues at coordinate 1,327,402 of JAAIIK010000120.1, forward strand.
TACACTGAGGTGTGGGATATATTATACTTTTACTTCTTATTCCTTAATTCCATCTAATGTTTTTATAAGATATTTATCTGAAATACTTTATATATTATATACTTTTGTTTAATGGCTCCTTTAACAGCCTTATTCTTACTTTCAGATTGATTGTCACCCGATTAAGTACAAATATATCAGCAGATTTAGATAAGATATTTTTCTGTGATGAAAAAGTGAAAAACTACATAATATTAGTGCATCGCAGAGGAAGAAAGTTGTCCACACCCACACGGTGTCTATTCTACACAGCTGAACTCTGGAAGAACTCCTCAGAGTGATCGTGAGAGGCTTGTTATTGCATGAGCATGTCCAAGACTCCAGCGTGTTCATGGCTGTTGAGAGTGAGAGCAGCCGGCCAATGTGAGCCATCTCATTGTACACACACCGTCAACGAGCACACTGTTGGGCACTGATCAGCGTCTCCCAGGCTCCAATGGGCCCCAATGCTTCATCATCCCCATCTTTTTGATCTTTGCTTTGCTGCCGCTTCCCACAGACAGGATGGATCACTGGCAGAGCAGACGTGCGAGTGAAAGAGAGAGGGAGCATGCTAAAAGAAACAGCTGGCAGTATGCGTATGCTGACACACTCCTTATCCTTTACCATTCCACACATACACACTCACATGTTAGACCAGAGAGAAAGTCATACATATTAGTAGTAATACCTTGTTATAATGGTTTAAGAAATTTGGAAATATTACATGAAAGCTGTTTAAAGCAAGGAGCATGAACATTTTAAATCTACTTTATTACATTATCACCAACCCCTTTGTACAATTAATTATTAAAAATTATTTGCAGTGCAGGGGGATGTCCGATGGAGAAAAGACACTGGTAGTAGCCAGTTTGAGAGTACAATCCTACAGAGAGCTCTGTTTCCGATCGTCCTACAGCTTAAAGCACCTTTCTGGGATTACCCCATCCAGCTTAATATCCGTGATTGGATTTCAGCTCCGGACCAGACACATGAGCTTACCTTGGTCTGGAACAGACACTGATCTTACCTCATTGCAATCCCAGCTCTTTGGGTATTAGAGCTAATGTTATCTTGGCTGCCCTTCACATGCCACTCTTCAGCCATGGGCCTTTGAAGCTTTACTCCTGCACACAAAGTTGAGAGCTTGCACTTTTGCAGCCATTTATTTAGAATTTAGAGACAGTTATAAATGTATGACTGCTGGTTGAACCTGTTGTCAAAGGAAGCCCCAGATAAACTGATGCTCCATGGTGGAACTTTTGGAGGCCAGTGACATGCATGCTATATAAACTGCTGTCCATTCTGAGCCACCATTAAAAAGCACTTAAGGTTTATATGAGCACTAGTTGCTTTTGCATCTTACTTTTGACGCACATGGGATGAAATGAGGGTTTATTTTCCAAGATGGGTCATGGAAGGTAGTTCCATTGATGTATTTTATGGCTGGTATGTCTGGTATATTGACATATTCTGTCTATCAACCTGGCGCCACTATATTTCACAGAGCTGGTATACCAACAAACCATGACTATAACGATCAGATTTAATCACCTTGTTTGTCCAAGAATTGATTGTTCTGCTTATTCCTCATCAAACTCTTCCTCTGATATTCTTACCCATAAGAGTCATTACTTATTGCTCAAGATATACATTCAAGTAGCAGTAATTTGATGCAAAATGATTCAAAGATAAAATCAGCTCCATAGATGAGTCCAGTTTATTTTAAAATAAATTAAATTCAGATTTAGTAATATAGGGATTTTTAACTATTGACATTGTCTCAAAGGAGATTTATAAAAGATAAACAAATTCAGAATATAAATTGAAAATTAATGCGTATATACTTTTAAGTTGATCCTAATGATGAATGAGTCGCATGAAATGACTTGATCTAGAATCTAGCTATGTAAACTATTAACCTCTATAAATGTGCAAATAAAAGCATGCCATTAGAAAAAGCTTTTTGCATAATGTACCATGGAAACATACATAGGTGACCACTGTATGGTTTTTGTCGGTCGGTATAGGATGCTGCAAGTAAAACATTTTAACTTGTGTATACTTATTAAGATATGATATCCTATTATATGATATAATATAATATCATATCATATAATATGATATCCTATTATATCAGAGCATATCATATCATATAAGATATACCTTACATTTTCTCCACATTAAAATTTATTATTTTTTTTTTTTTTGCTGTGTCAAGGCGGATGTTCCCCAGCTACAAAGTAAAAGTAACAGGGATGAATCCAAAAACTAAGTACATTCTTCTAATCGACATTGTTCCAGCTGATGATCATCGTTACAAGTTCTGTGATAACAAGTGGTGAGTCAAGGACCCTTGCTGCATCCTTAATCCTTTTCTAATCACCACCTAAACTACCGTAGATAAAAATTAAGAGTCATTCAAAAACCAGTTCAGTTTTTTAATACTGTAAATTGTTCTAGAAATTTATTTGGGCAACCTGGCAGGCCTGTAGCTTGCACCTTAAGATAACTAGTTTGCAAGGCTGTATATTAGCACATATAACCCTGTTTTAAGATGTCCATATTATTTATGTGTTTATCCTCTTGCCTTTGAAGAAGGAACCATGCATAAATCATCTCTATGCTCACATCTGCATTCTTTGCATGAGTAGATCCATCAGTCTGTATCAGATCTATCTTTAGCAAGGGGCTTGATCATGGTACATCTGGTTTTTGTCACCTCCAGAGTCCCCTTTACTTTAATTGTAATCACTGCATTACAACAAAACTGTTGCTATTAAAAATGTTTCTGCATCAGAATCTGGAGTGAAACGCTCATTAAGGGAACACTGATTACCATGCAACTCTATTGGTAGACTGCTTAATGTTAGTTGTTGCTGGGAATTGTCATTAGCACACAGTTAATTATTCCAAGTTGTTGGCAAGCACCCTGTCAAAACCAACGGGCTAAAAACAACAGGGTAATACATGTCCTCTGTGTGACCCTGAGCCTCTGGCAGTGCCACCAAAGCAACCAATGAAATGTATTAACAACTGGCCCAGTTGAATGTGTAAAATACAGAACACTCAAAAACAAAACCATTATTTTCTATAAACTGCACATTCCTTCAAGAAAACCCACATTTTATGATCAATTTTAAGGGATGTGTAGGATACACAGTCTTTGCCAGTGTTGGTTCTGGAGTACCTCAGTGACACCTTAGAGGCACATAATTAACAATGATGTTATAGTCAAAGCAACTAAACTTGGTCTTGAGGAATGATTTCTTTAATGTTATGGATATAAGTGTGACTATGATATATCTACAATGTTGTTTTGGATAGAAGACTTCCTTTGGCAGACTATAGCTGTGTGACATTGAAAAATTGCCTTTGCTGTGGACACAGCATGGTTGTAATATGTCAGCAAGAGATCCCATAAAGTGAAACAGTGCTACATTTAAAAGCCTCAACTTTGTGTGTGTGTGTGTGTGTGTGTGTGTGTGTGTGTGTGTGTGTGTGTGTACTTTTTTTGTTTAATTTGCGGATAAAATCTATTTTTTAGGATGGTGGCTGGAAAAGCAGAGCCAGCCATGCCTGGGCGGCTCTACGTCCACCCTGACTCTCCTGCAACAGGAGCTCACTGGATGAGGCAGCTGGTCTCGTTTCAGAAGCTAAAATTAACAAATAACCACCTGGACCCTTTTGGACATGTAAGTGTTTGTTAGATTTTTGTTTTGGTTTTATTTTTTTTGCATTGTCATATAACTTGATCATATATAAAGGTACTTTATATAAAACACACTCATCCAGAAAGATCCCCAGATTATACAAATATATATTTTTTCTTTGAAATATATATAATAAAAAAAATAATGTGCAGGTGTCCTACTATATTACTCATGACAATTCTTCAAAATACAACACATAAGTGTCAGAACAAATACAGTGCTACATCTTCTATAAAAAAACACCATGATGTTACATCACTGAGTGGCAAAGCATACAGTGAGTCCTTGCTATACTCCATCCACTTGGCTGAATTTACATTATTTCCTAACAATTCTCACTTCCTTTGCTATTTTTAACATTATTTTTCAACTGTATGACATGACATGTCTGCTGAAGAGCAATGACAGAAAATGTGAAGAGGGCCAAGAGGGAAATTAAACGAGTGCTTTTAGTGATATAGTCAATAGGGAGTCAAAAAAGAAAGAACAAATGAAAAAGTCAGTGACCATGTGTTTTAGGGAGTCACATCTAGCTCAAGAATTTATTCAACCATATCAGTTACTTATACGGAGCATTAACATTTGCATGATTACAGTGAGTTGCCATGCTAATTTTAAACTGGTTTGAAAGAGACAGCCTTTATTAAAATTACATGCATCAATTATTACAGAAATAAGCCATGGCATGGGCAAGCATTATAATGATGTACCACTGGTAAAGGTGTTTTTGGGACAATTTAAACTTGAGCATCAGCACTGCATATAAAGATTTAGTCTACAAAACTTGCTCAATGCTTGCATACGGAGGAAGCTTAAACAGTCACATTTCACATACATTTCAGATAATGGGTTAAATCCAGATAAACTGTGATAAGGAGAAAATGAAAGCAGAACAGAGATGAGTAGTGTGAACATGGCAGTGCTGCCCAGAGGGCCCTTGGGATAACTTGTCTGAAGTTATCGCATCAGAGGCAACCTCATTAGGTTCATAACCTGTCGGATTCATGCAGGCTTGGTCTGTCAGGAATAGTTGAGTGACTGGGAAGTGATGAGGGCAGGTAATGGGGCCAGTATGAGGCCACTAAGCTTCACTGATGCCCATACTAGCAGGAATACTGCAGTTAACCAAAACGATTTTCACACTGGGTGCCTCTGAAGCCAAGCTATTATAGAGTAGACAATTAGAAGAGACCACACCACATCAACTGCAGAGCCCTGACAAAACAATACACAAAGAAAAGAGACTTTCAACAATTTGTCAAAGCTTTTGAAACATGGACTGTGCTGTGGTATTACTTAGAACAAGAAGGTCACTTTATAATCATATAAAGTCTTCTTCAAAAGCACTGGAACAGCAAGGCCCATTCTTTTGTTTTTGCTATACACTAAAGACAATTGGGTTTGAGATCAAAAGGTGAATATAAATGTTAGATACATTTTTCAGTTTTCATTTCCTTATATTCATTTAGGAAATTAATATCACAGCAACTTTGATGGCAGACCATCCAAGTTTAAGGCGATTCTGAGGTATTGGATAGTCTTCAGGTAAATGGAAGAAAAGATAAATTTATAGACGGTTGCATATTCTTGCAAAAACAGCCTCAAGCCGGTGACCCACTGACATCACCAAAGTGTTGCTTTCTTCATTTGTGATGCTTTTCTAGGCTTGTACCACAGATTGTTCCCCCCCCAAGAATACTTGTACCTTAGGAGCATGTTTAATTCGACAGAGAGAAAGAGGGAAAGGGAGCAAGTTTAAAGGAAAAAGAAAAAGAGAATGAGAGAAGTAGGGTGAGAGTAATATCGTTACGTTCTCATTGTTTCATAAATGTTTAAAGAGACTGTACAGTGTGATCAGGGTGCAGACAGGGACTCCGTCAGTGGCAGAATAATGAAAAGGAAGAGCTAAAAAATAACACAGACAAGATGGATTCCTGGCTTAAAAAGAGACGGTCCGCCACACCACCACCATCAACAAACCTGAGTGAACACATGAGAAAAAGGGGACGATAGCATCCCAATAATCCCAGTTCACCAAAACACATATATTCATGATTAGTCCAGATTTGCGCCTTTACCAAGAAAAACCTAATGACAAAAGGCTTGACAAAATAAATGTGTTTTTAGCCTAGACCTGAAGGCTGTTCCATAACTGTGGGGTTTTGCATAAGAACGCTCTACCCCCTCCTGTACTCTTCATTATTTGAGGTACCAGTATATAGCCCACACCTTTTGATCAAAATAGGCTTGGTGGATCAAAATAGCAAAAAGTTTGCTCATTGCCTTGCTTCATGATGAAGTTTTACCCAATTAGACTGGGTGCTTTTCTCAGTAAATTGGCAATCAGAATGTTTCGGTAGACTTTTGGTACAAGCTCAAAAAGGAAAACCTGAAGCCCTAAGAAAACACAAGAAGGAACCTAAGAGTTTGGTCTATGCATTTGTAGAGGTTTGTAACAGCATCACATGCTGCAACTTATATAACGCACATCAGCATTAAACCAGTGACATGTGACCTTTTGAATTGGTGGCTATTGTCTGTATTTACAAGAATGAGTAAGCAGGTAGTAGGACACTCAGTTTGACCTAAGGTTGCTCTCTACACACTAAAGTTCGTGACTCATTTGAAGGGAGAAGCTGTGTAATCTGTGTAATAAAACAGATGACTTTGATGCTCATTGGCCCTGACATAGCTGTGCTGTGGTTGACCCTGAACTAACGCTCCAATGAGCATCCAACAAACAGCCCCTCTGAGCAGACTGGTGCCAGAGTGACCTACCATGTTTCACATCTGCGTGCGCACACACACACACACACACACACACACACACACACACACACACTAATTGGATTACTTAGAATGCAACACAGAGCAAAAGGACATTCATTTATAGATCCTTTAAATTAATGCAGAATTAAAGACTATAAACCTTTATGTTACAGTGAAGATAATTTTTAATTTGAGTATATTTACTGCTCTTTCACAAATTGTCAAAAACTCCTTACTGATTCTGATACACAAATTTGTGATCACAGCTTGACAAGCACCTCTAATTATAAATATTATACATATCAAATTGGAATAATATTCAAGTATCACTATGTCAGAATCTACAGGTGAAGTCCCACCCAGTGTACAATTTTTCTTGCTCCCATTATACCTTTCTCTGACAACCACATACCTCACAGTCTGTAATATTTGATAAATTATGTCTCTATTTATTTGAGACAAATTAATAATATAACAATGTTTTTCTACTCCCAGATCATCCTGAACTCCATGCACAAATACCAGCCCAGGTTGCATATCGTCAAAGCGGATGAGAATAATGCCTTTGGTTCTAAGAACACAGCCTACTGCACCCATGTGTTTCATGAAACCTCATTTATCTCTGTGACATCCTATCAAAATCATAAGGTAAATATTTGGCCATATGCATCATTACATGACAAAAATGTGCACTAGAAAGTTACCTGGTGTGATGAATAATTTACAACACAAGCTTGAGTCAATCTTGTTTTTGTAGATTACCCAGTTAAAAATTGAGAACAATCCATTTGCCAAAGGTTTTCGTGGTAATGATGAAGGAGATCTCCGAGTGTCCAGACTCCAAGGGTGGGCACAGTAAAAATTATTGTTAAAACATTTACATAACTAAATAAAATGCTGAATGAAAAAATAATAAAAACTATGTTCATTTGTTTCTGAATATGAACAATATTTCCAGGAAAGACTACCCAGTGATTTCCAAAAACATGGCAAGGCAACGGCTCATCACATCACACACCCATATGACTGGAAAGTTAAGTGCAGGGGTATTGAGTGGTCACCCACAGGTCCACTCTCATTATCAGTTTGACGGTGGGGTCGCTCTGTCCAGTTCTGACCCACAGGAGCCTCTGTCTAACCAATTTCCTTCTGGCAGAGAGTCCAGTCTGCTTTACCATTGCTTCAAGCATAGAGGTACTACAGTATTGTGTGATAAAATTGTTTTTTTTATATCTTTATCAGTATGGTGATACAGTATATTTGCAGTAGACAACCAAACACTAATTTACTGCTTTCAAAATGAATCCTGCTATCTGTGTCTTTTAAATCTCTCTATTCTTAGATAACAACAGACATTTGGAGCTGGGCTGCAAGCGGCCCTACCTTGATGCTGCACCTTCGGCTGTTTCAGATGAGCACTACTTCCGCTCCCCTTCCTCCTACGAGCCCACTTTACTGTCTCACCCTTACTGTGGTGAAGCGTTTGGCTCTAGAGAGGCTTGCATGTATGGAGGTATAGATGGTGAGGCAGGAGTTGAAGGTGTGGCTAGCACTGAGGATATGCCTCCACCCTCCCTAAACTGCAACATGTGGGCTTCAGTGCAGCCCTATCCTCGCTATGGTATGCAGACTGTTGAGGCTGTGCCCTACCAGCCCTTTAGTGCCCACCTAACAACCACTGCCACCACAGCATCCATCGTCTCGCATCACTCCGCACCTATGCAACGGCCACAGCCTGCACCTCAGGTTCCAGATCTGGTGTCTTTTGGTGCACAGCGGGCTTTGCCACCAATACAGTCTTCCTCATCCTCCTCTTCCTCATCACCTTCTGGTTCTTCTTCATGTGACAAATCAGCACATCTGCTGCTATACCACAGGAAGCCTGGTTCACCTTTAAGAGTCCACAGGGATTTTTCAGCCTACCCGACCCAAAGCCCTACATCATCAAGAGAGTCGGTGTGCCAGTATCAGATGGGCCTCAGCAGCATAGGGTCTCACTGGACTGACAGCTAAGACAAGATGCAGAACATCACTGTAATGTTTATTCTAATATTTGTCTGTCACCTTAGAGTCACATACCACAAAGAGATTATTTTTCTATACAGCCATTTTCAGATTGTCAAGTTAATATGCAAATATTAGACTAATTTAAGTGCAGAATTTGTAAAATATAAACACTGTTATTTAATTCCCCATTTATGTACACAATCTAAATAGTAATAATAATAATTATGCTTTTATTATTAAATAATACATATATGCAGCAATTATACAACTATAAGTGTATTATGTGTAATAGGTTCTTCATAAAGCCTGCATTTGAATTTGATTTACAATAATATATATATATATATATATATATATATATATATATATAT
>JAAIIK010000120.1:1336679-1379691 GCA_014706435.1 Silurus glanis
ACACACACACACACACACACCCACAATATACCCATAATTACTGCATGGATTATTACGTTTCAGCTGGCAACAACTTTTTAAACCCTAATTGATGCAGTGAGTAGCTTCTTATTTCTTAAACCATTGCGGAAGACAGATCCTGTGATCGTGGAAAAGATGTTAATCTGTTTCAGAAGAGTCAGATTATTGGCATGCATCAAGCAAAACAACATCTAAGTAGCTGAAACTACAGAAATTGGGTTAAGAACTGTCCAACACATTATTAAAAACTGGAAGGATAGTGGGGAACCATCATCTTCGAGGAAGAAATGTGTTTGAAAAAAAAATCTTGAATGATCATGATCGGCGATCACTTAAACGTTTGGTGAAATCAAATATTAAAAAAACAACAGTAAATGGCTATGTTTAATAGAGAAAGTAAGAGCATTTCCACACGCACAATGCGAAGGGAACTCAAGGGATTGGGACTAAATAGCTGTGTAGCCTTAAGAAAACCACTTATCAGTAAGGCTAAATAGGAAAAAGGCTTCAATTTGGTAATGAGTATAAAGACTGGACTCTGGAAGAAGTTGATGTGGTCTTAGCAGTCCAGATTTACCCTGTTCCAGAGTGATGGGCTCATCAGGGTAAGAAGAGTGGCGGATGAACTGATGCACCATCATACCTGGTGCCTACCGTACAAGCCTGTGGGGGCAGTGTTCTGCGATCTGCGGTTGATGCAGTTGGTCAGGTCTAGGTTTATCAATGTTATGTTCCCAAAGAATGAGGTCAGCTGACTACCTGAATATACTGAATAACCAGATTATTCCATCAATGGATTTTTTCTTCCCTGATGGCAAAGGCATATTCCAAGACGACAATACCAGGATTCATCAGGCTCAAATTGTGAAAGAGTGGTTCAGGGAGCATTGGACATAATTTTCACACATGGATTGGCAACCACAGAATCCAGACCTTAACCTAATTGAGAATCTTTGGGATGTGCTGGAGAAGACTTTGTGCAGCGGTCCGACTCTCCCATCATCAATATAAGATCTTGGTGAAAAATTACTACAACTCTGGATGGGAATAAATGTGACATTGCAGAAGCTTATTGAAACTATGCCACAGCGAATGCATAATCAAAGCTAAAGGCGGTCCAATGAAATATTAATGTGTGTGACACTTGTTTTTTTTGGACGGGCAGTGTATATATATATATATATATATATATATATATATATATATAATACAGTTGTAAACCAAAGTACTGGTTTCAAACTTCTGAGTGGTAATTCCACACTTTTAAAGAGTAATGGATTGAGCATATAAAGTTTTAATTTGCTCTTGTTTACTGTCATATTTATCTGTGTATGGTGTATGTTTATAGTTGTGCTTGGAATTACATTGGATGTAACAATACATAAGCACTGCACTGATGGATGTTCTAAAAGTATTTCAGTGCCAATGGTGTGTTAAAGCACAAATGACAATTTTTGACAATGCTATATGATGTTGGTATAATGTAGGAGACATTTATAGTGCTTAATAAATTTAACATTTTAAAATTAACAATGTTTTGGGCCAGCATACAGCCATTTGTACACACAATGATTTCTGAGCTGAGTGAAGTGTCAGTTTTTATATATAAGATTCTATTCAGATTAAAATATTCTAATAACACTTGGTACAATATGAGAAAATCCCTCATAATAAATGTACCCATACATTTACCTTCCAAATATACTGGATGGGATAGGATATTTAGAGCATTCAGGGCAACATTGCGTTTACGTAAAGTGGTCTAGTGATGACTGCTAAAATTGATTATACAAAAGTATTTTATGGACTTTATTTCAAAGCACTACTGAGACCAGAGGTTGTAGCACAATTCAAATGCTTTTGTCAGTTCCTCATTAGACCTTATGTACTTTGAGTTCAGTATGTTCATGTGGCCATAAATGAGCTCTATTCTGAACCATGCTCTGTTATGTGTCCATGCAGAATTGGAGATCTAACAATGTGTGCTGAACACGCCAAAATATAGTTCTGATTGTGGCATTAATCTCAATCCAACATGGTACACTTAAAGTCAATGGACATCAGAGAGGACCTGCACAACCAGATGGAGGCTTTAAGAGCGATCCTGATGCCAAGCGGAGAGGAGAACAGAGAGCTGTTAAGGTGTCCAAGACCAAAGACCCAAAGGACTGAGCTCGTACAAGGCTGAAAATGTAAAACAGCAGGCAAATGGCCATAACGCAAACTCAAAAAGGATGAACCAGACCTTGGTAAGCCTGCTCACTGCTCATTAAGGGAAAAAATTGATGTATTTGAAAACCATATGTTGGTCTGGTGATCCACATGATCCAATTTGCTTTGGATTCAACATGTAACAAAATCCATAATGTTTTTTTTTCTTGCACACCCGTCGAATAAATGCTACTTCTTTTATCTCCTAGTCAGTTTCTAAAATGAGACCCTTTAGACACATGTTAAAACCAAATGTTATCCAGTCATTGTGCTCACTGTATTGTAATATACTTTAATCTAATGACATTTCAGAGCGACTACTGAGAATGGCTACACTTTGAGTTAAATCTACTTTCTGCAGTGTTTTGTACCAATCTTTCATTTTACCCCATTGTTGCATGCATACTGAAATCAAATGGTAATTATGTCAGAGGGTCATCATGGATCTACTCATCATTAATCATGGCCCCTCTGACTCTAGGGATGATTTACAAAGCTCTTAACCACATTGTTCAGCTATCAGAGATGAATATTGCATCCAGGGTTACTATATGATACAGATTTAAAAATTATAAATAGTTTTGAAAGTAATCATTTAGTATGTTTTCTTTACTGCACAAAGCCCATGTTGAATGAATTTCCCCCATTGATACATGTCCATTCATCCCAAGGTTATTAAGAGTTGCTGTGCATTTAAAGAAAATGTAATACTCACAAAAGGCAGAACCATTGCTATAAATAAGACAAAACTGATTCAAGTAGTTAAAAATGTATACTGTGTGCATATAAACACAAATGGTTTTACTGGGTCTGTCTTCTATATGAAGCAGCTACTTAGATAATACAAGTGCAGCAATGTGTCAATACACTTATGTGTTCTCCATACTGAGTTTTCAGGAAGAAATGTAAGCCAACATTTGTGACCATAAAGCACAAGTAAGATTTTTATTGTGCAACATCAGCAGCAATGAGTAAGGCTGTCACATAATGTTACTGAAGTAATATGTACAGTTGACTCAAAAAAATAAAAAATAAAAAAAAGTTTGCATGTATGGTTGCATACATGCAAAAACATTAAAGCATGTGAAAATGCAGCTTACTGCTGACTCCACAAAAAAGGCCCAAAAGTCCTGATCCTATAGCAAAACCGCAGTGCTGATGGAATCAACCAGATCTGAGGGAAGAGAAGAACAGAAACTGTTTCTTTTTAAAAGTGCCACAACACTTAATTATATACAGTGTAGCTATGCATTCTATACAGAATTCAAATGCGATGATAAATGAGCTATGAAAAAGATGGCTGCATTGCCCTGAGGTTGAGATCCTAAGCAACATACAGTGAGGAGAGCAGGAAACATCATGTGGCTTTTTAATCTGCTTTTAAAAACAGACCCACTCGCTCATGCTTAAGCCTACCTCTGATAAATCTTAGATCACTTGAAAAGAACTTCTGCTTATTGTCATCTGATCAAAACTTAACCGGACATTTTTTTTTTAAAGCTGAAGCTTCTTTCATAGGATATAAGAAGACAAGCCAAGACCCTAAAGATTTATAAGATTTAACTTCCCACATAAAAAGTACTCCATCACCATTAAAGAGAAGTCAAGTTTAAGCCCCACATAGAACACTATAGCTTGCAGTATCTATTTGTGTAAGAATGGGACTTGGGTGCATCTGGAACTCATTGGGGTGTATCTGGCCATGCTTCTCCCCTCCTCTACCTTGCCCTTCTCCCACCGCTTCCCACTGTTACCCCTAAATCCTGTCTGAGAGCTACCTTGGCTGGGCACACTCTGACCTGGGAGCTTAAGTCTCTTTCTCTTGTAAAAGCAGGACCTTCTTTCCGAAAAAGCACTCAGAAACAGGCTTTAAATACTTTAGAGGGGATTTAATATCAAGTCCATTACTGCCTTTTTGGAGCCCAGTAAATAGTCAATTAGTGGATCATTTTGATTCAATCCACATGCATCCTGATCTGCTGGGGCGACCAGATGGCTTTATGTGCTCAACGCCCCACTGGTGCTGTTTGGGTGCAACACTGAGGTGACTAAGAGAGAAGGGACACATTATAGAGAACACAGTTACTCCAGTCTTCCTCTCACCAGGTTACTGATTTCACACAGATGAGGTCATGTTTGACCATAAACACAGCAACCTGCTCAATGTCATGTTATCGATGCCAGCTAGCTACATATTTTGCATGGTCATTAACAGCAATACAGTTTAGCGGGGTGAGTTAAGGCTACTGGAAACAAAAAGGTGGGCTCAAAAGGGAGGGACATGCTGGTAGAAGTTCAACTTAGTTCTAGGACACACTGTGGCAGTGCTCCTTGATCAAAAGATACATCTGGTTGGCTCTAATAAAACAAACTTAACTAGGAGGCTTTAGATAAAAGCAGCAATAAAAAATTATTAATTACCTTGTGCGAGGAGGTGGATTAGTATTTTATTTTTTTTTTTAGCCACTGGGTTATACAAAGGCCTCAGAAAGGCGATGCTCAGTGTTTTGTGATGGCAAAAGAGTGCAGTTCCACAAAGAGGCATAAAGAATAAAACTCTGGGTTATCTTTAATTCTGTAATTGGCTACTTATACAATCTGAAATATGGATAGCACACTCTCCTCTCCAAATACATACATCAATAAAGCATGCACATTTATAGAAACCATGGCACCATCACAGAGGCTAATTCGATGGTCCTAATGAATGCAAAAGTCTGCAAATGACCCAAATGAAAAGAAATGTTTCTTATATAAAAGTAAGGCTCCAGTTTACTTGGTATCTTGTATGTGTATCTGTATTTGTCACTGGAAAAGAGGAAAAATGTTGCTTTGTGTGTATGAGGAATGTCTTTGGGATAATATTCTCCCTACATTCCCTAATGTGGCAAAATCTCTGCTTGGTATTAAGGTGGGAACATGAAAAAAAAAATCTGGTTAGTATCCAAAGGCTTTTGCTAAAATTTTCCAAGCAAGATTTGACTTTTAACAACCCCAATTATCTTTGTCTATAATCCCATCGTAAGAGTTATTTAGTGGCGGTGGCTGTAGGAAAGGCTTAAGCACTAAGTCCTGCCAGCTTGTTGGTTGGTTAACTAAGAAGAAGGGGGTGATGGGGTATATAATTGTTTGGCCTACCATGTCAAATGTCTATAACCCACAGCTCTGGTATTGGAATAAAACTGCTCAGTGATTATTTCTCTTTTTTCTGTTTGCTGAGTAGCAATCAGAGCATAAATTAAAACATTTTATTTACTTGACACTTGAATACTGTTAGGATTAATTTCACATGATTTGAGGAAACAATTAAAAAACAGCTAAATTACACTAACTAACATTCTCTTAAATTTTGATTATTTATTGTCTAGAAATATAGCAATAAAAAAAGGCAAAAACACTTTTGCAAACATGCTCAATAAGTTAACAGATACATAATTAATCAGTTTAAAACATTTTATGTATCAAATCCACATTTTATTTTTCCTTTCTGTTCATCTATCAAATATTAAAGAACCGCATGTCAAACTTAGCAACTTTGTCCTTTAGTTCAGTTTAAAAGCCTCAAAGCTACAAAAATGCCTTCAGCCACCCAAAATACATTGCATGCTTGGTTCACTTCCTGCAATTGAACCTCACTAGAGTTCAATTGGAACCAGACTGGGACTAGTTCGCTCAGGTGGTCTTGGACCAGTTACCAGTACACATACAAATGTGATTGCTGTTTTCTCACCTGCCTAAACACTGCAGAGGAAAACATACCAGAGTTCAAATCATATGGACTATATACTATAAAGGTGAAAGGACAATAAGGTTCATGTGAAGACAGTTGAAGTTCTAGCTGCTAAGAAAGGTTTAGTCACAAATATTTACATGCGGTATCATGGTATTTATATAAAGAAAATAAGGTTGGTCTTGCACGTTATACATTTATGTTTATAAAATAAAGAAATGGCTTACATATTAAAAAACATATGATAAGAAGAAAAACCTTGTTTAGAAAAAAAAGAAAACAGAAAATAAACAGTATGACAGAGTGGTATAAACATTTAGGAGTTCTTCATGACCTCTATATAAAAGATCACATTTAGCTTTAGACCATTATTTCATAACTATGGAGGAGCCTTCCCTCCCTGCTCCCTCTTTGCATTTGTATTAAATGAATAGAGAGATTGTGTTTACAATAGTGGATTCCTCAAGCTGCCCCTGCAGTCTTTTTACTCTCCCACACCCCAGCACTCCTTTAAAGGCATTACTCATTTACGGAAGTGGAAAACCAATTTGTTTAACCCCAAGGCTGGGCTTACGCTTTGCTCACATGAACCAGAACCATCTCCAGAAGAAAGATATTTGGTTGTAAACCAAAATAACAAAACCTTACCTTCTAGACAAAATATGTAAAACAGGAATAGACTACTGGGATGGTCGAGTGGGACTGTTTTGATAAAACGGAGCAAGTTTGCTTTTACTGATTAAATTTACTGTGAAAGCTGACGTCCTCCCCGTCGTTTGTCTTTCATGAGCCGGAGCATCAATCCCCTCTACTGGTTAAACTGTGTGAGTGCAGAACATGCAACACTTTAATGGAACTTTTAACAACTGTTTATTGTAATAATGTCTTTTTGCTCATACAGTGAGAGGAAAATAAGTATTTGGACAATAATTTACTTGGAGAAATTGTGACAATGAAAAACTTATGAACAACTTACCTGCCAAACTTAATGGCATTTAAGGTAGCTGAGAATACTGGTTCTGTTTTAAAATGCAAAATGTGGTGTGCATACATGCATATAAATATTGTACATGGTGTCCCTTATACATTGGGAAAGTAATTAGTCACAAAATAATAAAAAACATATGTTTCATCACATAGCAGTCTATGCATTATTTTCATAATGTTGTGCTGGTTGTGTGTTATTGCTTACATACACCGTTCCAAAAGTATTGGAACAAGCCAAATGTGTTGACATTTCAGTTTAAAGTCAAAAGATGAATATGAGACAAATATAGAGAAAAATAGGTCAGAATTTCAGCTTTCATGTCCCAATATATTCTTTTAAACAATTGGGAACATGGCACCACTTGTGGCAGACCATCTATTTGGTAATAAAAAGTATATGGAACATATTTATTTAAATTTATATGAAGACCATAACACAATAATATTTGCTTGCATTTTATTTGCTAGCAGTACCTGAATCAATCATACAATTCACTGACATCACCAAACTGTTGCATTCATCTTTTGTGATTCCCTTCCCTTTGATCTGATGATTGGTCAGTCAAAACCATTTTACTTTTATTTTATTTAAGTCCTTTGTTGTGCTTCCTTTGTGTTTTGGATCATTGCATTGCTGCATGTTCCTCCCAATTAAATTTGATAGATTCTTCTAATTAGGGGACAGAATGTTTCTGTAAACTTAAGAAGTCATTCTGCTGCTACCATCATGATTTACATCATCAGTGAAAAATTACTCAACCTATTCCAGAAGCAATTCCCGTTGTTAAACCCAAGACCACTGTGGTTGACCAATGAGCTTGTTTTGGCTCATGAGCCGGACGTTTCCTTCTCCACACTTTGGCCTTTTCATCATTTTGGAAAAAGTTAATCTTGTTTTCCAAAACTTTTGACACCCCTCTGCATTTTTTTTTGCATCCTTTTTCTTTTTCTTTTTTTTAATCAACAAATGCAGTGTTACAGAATACATATTTAGAGCTACTGTTTGTTTAAACAATCAATCTACCACCTGGTCAACAAGAAATATCTATTAGGCACGTTCCAATATGTTTGGAAAAAAACGTAGAATATCTGCAGACATACATGGATGGTAGGGTTAAAACTTTGTGATATAAAAGTGCACCAGAAATCACATAGAAATGGACCCGAAACTTGAAGAAATGTTTCCAGTGTCTAGTGTAAACCACACCACAAAGAATTATTGTCTGTTTGAGAGATAAGTGTAGCCCTACCCAATATTAGAATAGTGTTCTTAATATGGTAGGTAGGTACATAGGTACAGTCAATAGATTCCCTTAGAATTTTTATATTTACCCTGAGATATTATGCATTTAAATGCAATTCAGCAGTTACAGCACATTCTGCATAATTGTTTGGATCAAGTTCAGAAAATTATTCTGTGCTATACCTCTAGTGGAACTCTGGCCTGAATGTTCCACTCCCGGGAACAGACCGGAACCAGAGTCTGCTCTCAAATAACCCTAGCCACTCCAAGTGTTTTGCCAGGAGAGTCTGCATTTTGCATGATAAGAGAGATGCTCTCAGGATAAGCCTTGGAACAGCAACCACATACATTTTTTCTAAATACAGGCTATCATCTGGTTCCTAATGCTTCACCTGCAACTGATCACCCCTACATAGGTCAGTTATTTAGTCTGACAAATTCTAGGTACCTGCCAGACTGTACAGGCAGACGAGCCAAATCACGAAATTGATTACCTGACTAGTGCATTGTCTATAAAAACTGTGAAAATAGATTATATATACACAATTATCCAGGTTAATAAGCAAAAAAAAATAAGCAAAAAAAAAAAAAAAAAAATACAACTTGAATGCCTGAGCACATATTCCATATAGGGTATAATTGCATAGTGTTACATGTAACAAGAACAGTATAAACATTCATTTTAACTTCTGCCAGTTTTTCTCTGAGCACTTATCTTCGCATAATGATATGTTGTATAAATGCAGTGCCTTCAAAACCAAGTACCTTTGTTAGACCATGAAACCTTTTTTTTATCTTGTCAATAGATTAAGATGTACTCATATACCTCTAGCTTATAATAATGTCGGGAGACAACTATTGGTGCCATACTGGTGCACACTAAGCATCCTAAGCCTGCAAAGCACGACACACTTAGTGATTCACTCCCTTAATTCAGGCTCCAATAAGTCTTTGCAAGTCATCATCCCCATAAGCTTAAGTAAAGCTGTTGCAAACTGACAAAGCCTCTTGGCTAGAACTAGTACCTACTTTGTCACACAAGTCAATATCCCTTTATCATGACTTTATCATCAACACCTCTATAACCCGAAATTATGCAAATTTTATTTTAGTTACAATATCCTACCTATGTAGCCTTATATAAAAAAATATAACATGTACAGACGATGGTATTAAAAAGTGAGAAAGCGAATGCACGTATTTACAGTAAAGCTGAATAAGGCAAGGTTAAGAGACTTAAATATCTATGACACACTTGGACACCAATGCCAGCATGGTTGAATAGTAACATTGTTGATGGAATGCAAGATCGGGTACTGATCGTGCCTTCAGTGTCTTAATCATGTCATCTTTCAGTATTACTGCACTCATGATGTGAAAAGAGTCATGTTTGTGAAGGCGTTATGCAAACAACACAGGCTTAATCATGTGAGGTCAGACCATTGAATGATTTTAAACGATAGTAAATGTGCTTCCTGTGTTACAACTGAATATTTGTTCAAGTTTATCATTTGCTTCAATGCTGTCTGGTAAACAAGTGAAAGACATTCCTTATGTAAGACACGAAAAACGTTCTCGGACAGATAATGCTTGACCTTTATTTCATAATGTGAAACAGAGCAACACATTCCTAATAAGCTTAATTACTATTAATAATCTGTCTTTGATATACAGGTTTCTTCAGAGATACTGATACAATCCCCTGAAGTAAGTTTAATGTGGTCACTACATAATCTAATTTGTTTGCTTTGCTTATAAGCAAACTGTTAAAGTGACAATGTGTGTGTACATATCACCAATCTCTTATTCGCAGATAAAGAATTACTAATTTGCTATTACAAGCCCCCAAGCATAAACGTGTAGCACACCGCAAATCTCTACGCTCTTGATAAAATTACAGAATCAAGTGAATGTGTAGAAATTGGGAATGTGGATGTCTGTTTTGGAAAAAGAAAATGTGAAAGACTGCCAGGAAAGAGTTAGTAAGTTCTTCCATGGATAGGACGGATAGCTGTCTGCATCAGTAAGATGATGAGGAAGGAAATAACTGCACAAAGACAAATGCAGATCTACAAAAACACACTCTGGATTATTTCTGTCACTTTTAACTTTCACTCTAGAAAGGAGTTTAATGTAAAGGATTAAATAAATGCATTGCCTCCCAAGAGTTCTTTATAGCAGTTTGTTGATTGTCCAGTAATGATAAGGTAGAATTCTTGGTAAAGTAGTCTCATTACACTTACATTTGGCAAGCTAACAGCAGACCAAACCTTTCCAGCACTTGTAATCTATGGTTTTATGTTTCCCATGTTCTAACATGCCTGCATGAAGTTTTACAGCAGATGACAATTAGCCAAAGCATTGATTCAGGTGTGTAAGAACAGAAAACTAATAAACTGTGTCTCGCTCCTGCCATTAAAAGAGCTCTATAATAACAACTACAAATGGCTACTAAAAAATAATTTCAGGTTTAAAATCAGTTTAATTCAGTTTCGTATTAGTTACCTAGCCAATATAACGGTAAACAGAAAAAAAATAAGAATAATATGGTTCGTTTATTTGCTTTTTCAGGTTGAGGGTATGTTGTATAATATAATTTTTTATTTAAGCAAAGCATAATTAATTAGACCACTAAAGATATTCCCCACATTTGTCTGTATTGTGTTTGTCTTTAGTTGTGTTTTATTGTTTCTTGGGCATTGATTAGGTTTGTGTCCTGGTTTCTAGTAATGGCAGGACTACAGTGGAGTTTGAGTATTGAAATTTCTCTGGCCTTTATCTTCCATGCATGTAGTATATCTCCTGGCAGTGGTTTGAGTGGAGCACCTGATCACTTTCAGTGTGCTGGATGATTTTGCTAAAAAGAGAGAGCTGTTTGCTGTGCTCTGCTCCTTTGATTCTGGATTGGATTTTTTTACTGATACACTTGTTCCGGGTGGTCTCAGGTTTGCTTGACCAGCTGTGAGCAAGCACTATAGTTGTGTTTTTAATAAATGTCTATGTATAAAGCCAATAAGGTCACATAATGACTCATTTGCCTGGAAGGTTAGGTCAAACTGCTATTTGTCAATTCTGAGAAAGAGACATTGACTGTCAACAGCTTTGGTAAAGTGGTAGCTTTTGTTGCAAGTACTGTTGCCAGCCACCAAGCACCAAGCTCTGTTATGCTAAGAAACTTGAGCACATTGTCCTTTATCTCACCATCTCTCCCAGCCTGACAGCCTGCAATGCACTGGCTCGCCATCTGATGCAGCTGGAATGCAGAGATACGGTAAAAACACTAGAGTGCCAACACTGTCTTAAAGCAAGATCATCAGAAAGATGGGTAAGGTATTCCAAAAATTTTCGGTGAGTCACATTCCAGAAAACTACAGCACACAAGAAAAGTTTTATATAAATTTAATAAATGCGGAATTCGTTAGATGGTGAATGGTGGTAAAAGAGTTGCGTTTCCGATCATAAAAACTGCTGAAACAAATTGACAAACATCATTTACACATTTAATTATTCTATTTAATGTTATATAATTCAGTCCCCACCAGGAGAAATCTTTCTTCTCTATAATTAAGCTTTTAAAGAATTAGGGTGAGTCTTCAGAATTCTCTGTATCCACCAAGTTAGTGAGCATGGCTGTACCACACAGGAGTGTGGAGAGCATAATTAATGCTGGATTAGATGACATCCTGGCTAAGTTTCCAAACCTTTGTTGTTTGAATAATGCATGGTGAATGATGCAAGCTGAAATGAATTAAGAAGCAAAGTGTGAGAACGGAAGAGTAACGGCTTAATTATTGTTAAATATGACAAGAGGACAAGGGATGACACCTGATTAAATCAAAAGTATGACAATACAGAACAGGTACTGACAAAGTTACTGTAAGAGACTCCGAGACACTGAGTCAGAGACACTGTACTAGTAGGAGACTCAGTCCAAATTATATATCAGTCGGGGGCATCAAACAAACATCATACAAAAAACGGTCCAAGATGCCAAGTTATTAATTATGTATCTAAATAAAAATTGAAAAATCAATTATATTGTTGAAACATATTTAAATGTATTTTACTACATGTTATCTTTCCTGCTAATGCCAGCAATCTAGTTTGTCAGAAATCAAATACACATTTTAAGAAAACAGAAAATACCCCCACCCCCAATACGCACAAACACACACGCTCTCTTGGCTTAAGACCACCACATTAGCCTCAACCCCAAGTCAATACATCACTGTAGTCCCTGTGTACTCCTCCCTTGTTTACACTTCAGATTAGTCTCATAGCCTGTGCCTGTGTTTGTCTGTGTGTACTGGGTGTTTGTGTGTGCACGCACTGTGTGCATAAGGACAAGAGAGAGCAGAGCACATTTGTCAAGTGACAGCATGTGTGAGAGGGGAATCCCTGAGCTTTATTTCTGTAACACCCATGAAGCTTTTGGCAGTTAGTATTAGTGGCACCAAATTCTCAAAATAAAGCAATGCCGTTTACTCTTAATGTTGGGCAGATAAATATTGACTGGTGATTATTTAAATCATCTGCTAGCATGCAGAACAGAACAAGGATAAAAAACCAAGAGCTTCTGACTGAGACAATGCTAATGGAGGAAGACACAGTCCTGCATGACTTACTATCAATATTATTTTTATGTGGGCTCACAGGAAGAAATAAAAGACAAGCAATCATGAATTATTATGAGAAAATATGCCTTTCTTAATCTGAATGTCACCTATCTTTTGTGAATAAAAACTGCAGGAAAGAGTTTAAAATATGCTTTCCTTTTATTAATGTTTTTAATGTAAATTGTCTCAAAACTATGAGCCACTTCTTCGGGCAACACAAGGAAAATTACACTTCAACAGATTGCACAGGCCTAGTCAAGTACACTCACACATCATTGTGTGTTGACAGGCTGTTGTTGGTTCCCACTTGCTTGTGTTACTACTACTTAGTCTCCCAGGAAACCATGTTGTTTTAAGCACTCCATTAGTTTTTTTGAGTCTGAAGTGTGTACTTTCCTGCATTTTCTAAACACACAAAAACATCTTCATAATCTACCCAACACTTCAAATTGCGAGATTCCGCCAAAGCCAAACACAATGGCTTTCTGCTTAAAGAAATCTTTTTTTCTTCAATGGGGCCTATGAGGGAAACTCAGAGAAAAGATCAGAAATAGAGCAGACTAACACAAAAGAGAGATTTTTGCCTGTATTTGTATTGCTGATTGCCACCACCTAGACGAAAGTTTGAACAGCTATGCAAAGCTGGCGTTAGAAGACATTGGGCTCATTTGCAAAAATGGCATTCACTCACCATCAAGCAAATGTTTGAAAGGGCCTTGGTGGTTGTAAACAGGCAGTCATTTCCATTTGACGACGTAGAGCCATAAGTGGAGACTGCACAGGGGCAGATGTGTTATTAAACAGCACCCCCTATCTCCTTAAAGACAAGCTGCATTAAAAGTCAGAGAGGTGGGAGTGTTCATGCATGAGTTTTAAAGCTCAACAAAGAGGAAAGAGCACTGACAAAAGATTAGTGTAAGTAGATGTAGTATTGAAATATAACCAGCACATGCAACCATATCACCTCCTCATGGCATAACTGGACGAATAACTGAAGAAAGAGTGGAGGAGCGGAAATCTCAGGGTCAATAACAGCAAATGATGCATCAAAATAAAGCACCATTTGATCTTAATTGTGAAGTTCAGGGATCTGGGTTGGCTTACCATTCTCAACGCTTGATGCTCTGTTCTACAGGAAGTCATTCCCTTTAACACTTCTCACCATCGGTGGATAAATCTGACTGTACTGCATAGGGTTAAATGATTCACCTAGTTTCTGTTGTTGCGATGTACCTCCCACAGTGTTCTGAGTAGGTACTTCATTCACAGTTGGTTAAGACACCTTTAAAGAACCTTTTGTATCTCTGTCAATAATCCTGTTTGCCTTGTCATTATTGCCAGCTTTAGTGCATCCAGCAAACAAAGCTTTACAGAGATGCTCAGCTCCCTGGCGCTGCAGGATCTACATCACGACAATTATCGACATGTTCACTCCTCTTGTGGCAATCCATCATCTGTTTAAAACCCTGTTCAAATGCACAAAAGCAAACACTGCAATTGGATTCAACAAACTGTAAGGGCTAAAATTATGTTGTGATATACTGTCAGTTAAAGGGTCTGCTAAAAACTTTTTGATTCTAAAGAATACATTTCTGAACAAGAGAAATAATGCTTCAGTTATCTTCAACTAACTGGGTAATGCAGAAATAGATTACAAACTTTTAATCAAAAATTCAAAAATTGTAAAATAGTATGGAGGCTTAATCACACAATATATTCTCAAAAAGAAAAGGTAGCTTGGGGGGGTGAGGTTTATGTCTATGTAACATACCAAAACGGCCCTGGCACTAGATGGAGAAAGTCTTTTACTCTGGAGAATACTGACATCTCCTGGCTGCAACTACAGAACTTCATGTATCTAACATAACGTGATTTATATAAAAACTAAATTTAAAAAAGTATCTAATGATTTACATTCATAACCATGGCTTGGAATATATGAATATATTAAATCATTTTAAATGACACTTTACATACTTATAACAGCATTATATTACCTATATCATTAAAAATATGTTTGGGTATCAGGTTTCAACACAAATAAAGAAAGGAAGATGGGATAATATTGACATCACTCCTTACAAATACACTTATTAACAAAGCTAGGCACAGCACCTTCCTGTCAGATCAAAAAAACAATGTTGTGTTGGCTGTGATTGGAAACGAACTGGGAGAAAGCAAACATGGATCAGCAGAGCAACAGAAGAGCACAATACATCAAAGCAGCACTTTAATGTGACACCTGCTGTGCAGGACTGCAGCTCTTTGTGCTTGCACTAAGACACACAGAGGCACAAAGGTGCAGCAGTACCCGGTTTTCTTTTGTGACTGACCAGTGGCTGTTTGCTTTTGAGGTGTTCTCCTGGTTTGCCAGTGATGCTACTATTGTCAGGCAGCCTGCAGGTATTATGCACTGACACGAAGAGGAAGGGAGGGGAGCTGCGGATGCGTGAGTGAGTCTGGATTCCTGCCAGCTGAGCTTCTCAATGCTGAGAGACACCTGTCCTGACACCTCCCTCTGCTCTTTTACATAGGTAATCCTTTGCTTGGCAAAGCACACAAAGCCCCAGTGCAGGCCTCCTTTGACAGCCTAAGTGCCTTTCATCCTTTATGGAAAATGATAACGCATAATATTTTCAGTTTCTAAGGCATTACCACTTATAGACAATAGAAGATAGGCTTCAGGGTGTTTTGACACCGTTTTGTTTTTTTGTGTTATCCAGATGAGAAGCCTGCACAAGTCAAGTTGTCCTTCCTTACGGAGCTCTACAGACAGGCCATATTTCATTTTTTAGAGCTACACAATTACACAATTGGGTATGACAAATACTCTAATATCACCTCATAATAATAATAAACTTTTTACATCAAGCCTTTATCATGTAACACAAGTTCTGCTTTAGAATGTACAAGCTGTTTAGATTATATTCTGGATGACCCCCAGTAATATGCACCTCAATGATATACTTCTAGAGCAGAGAGGGTTAAGAGGCTTATGTAAGGGCCCCCCAGGGACAGCCTTCTGATCAGTAGCCCTGAACTTTTAGCACTGAGTCACCTTCTAAAACAGCTTTCAAAACCACTGTAGAAAGAAGCATCTCAGTTTGTGTAGACATTCAGAACAGTTATCTTTATTTTACAACAATCATTGACACTGGACTTACATTTTTGTACAAGAGATGTGCAAGCATTGAGGGAGCCTTAAAGGGTTGCAATTAGCTCCTTTAAGCCTTGAGATCTTTTTTTTTTGTTTTTTTTTTGCAAAACTAAAATTGTAAGATTAAACTCAATAAAAAAACCCACTCCTAATCTGCAAGCAGCCAAGCAGCCAAGCACCTTGCATCTGTAATGTACATGTAATGCATGTGATCAATCTTAAAATAGGACTGAGAAACACCAAATGTAGTACAATATTACAAAAGTTTTAATGTTCACACTATTAGTATGTGAATATGTGATCCCAATTAGTTCAAGGGCTTAACACAAACACAGGAAAAGGATAGATGCTATATCTTAGAAAAAAAGCTATACTTTAGAAGTATGGGTGAAATGTGCACCAATAAAGTAAATGAAAGTTATGAAGAATAACCCTGAGGTTAAACACATCAGTGACCGATGCAAACATAAGACAACACCCAGTAAAGTGCCATGCATAACAATTGAGGTGCAGTGCTGAGAAAGATTTATCAACCAAACATCCTATAAACATCAGCGTTTTCCCCCCTAATGATGACGTAAAAGAGGGTGTCAAACTGTACATACATTAGCAGTATTCTTAAAATGTGTAAGTGTACTTTTTGAATTTGTCATAAAAAAGAAATTGGTGCACCCCAAATAAGTACAATTAATCCTTACTGGATACACTAAATTGGTTAAAATCCAATTATTTAAAATATTTAATGATCTCTGAAATGTTTTCAACCTTCCACATATGGAATGCTACAGATATGAAAATATTGCCCTAAGCCAACATGTGTTTTAATGTACATCAAATAAAATATTTAAGTAGCTTCGAGAGTCCTAAATAAACAGTAGATTTTCCCATGACAGACAGTGATGAGGCAAGTAGGACACCAAAATCAGTTTCCCTGTGAAACCCTGAGTTGAACAGGAGATGGGGGGGGGGAGAAGGCATACAGTATTTGCTGAGTTAGAGAGTGTGAGTGAGTGAGTCAGAAAGAGTGAGAGGTAGGGAGGGAAAATGTGTGTATTCTGTTTTGAGTTGTCTCAGCCTGCACATTAAGGCAGATGTCTGTCAGCAGGCCTCATTTGCTTAAACAAACTGCAATGGCACTTCACATGTGGCCCCATTCATTAGTGTGGCACTTGAAGCTCTGCGTGTTTTGACATACCATGTCTCAGCACTTCTAATATTTACATAAGCATGGACCACCTACAGTCTCGAGGGCATAGACACCTTTCCCTAGTGTTGCCAAAGCCATCTATTTTCAGTTCCTCTCCTGACTGACTTGCAAGCTGTGACGCATACTCAGGGATGGGAGGAGTCAGGTCTGTATAAATCTGACATGCTGGAATCTGTTCACTTCCATAGCAGCCTATGTTTTACAGCCTATGGTTTACAGCACAGCCAATTTACAAACCTTAAAGTATACTTACTAGCTTACTAGTATTCAATATAAAATCTAAGCAAATGATAGTATTTTGGTGGCACAGGGGGTAGTATTTATTCCTTAGTTCGATCCTGAGTTCATGTTACTGTCTATGTGGATGCTGCTGTCTATGTTTTTTGTCTGGTTTACTTCTACCTCACAAAAATATACTTTATATTAAACTCTAAACTGCCTATAGGTGTGGAGGTCAGTGTGAATGATTCCCTGCAATGGACAGGTGTCCTATGCAGAATGTATTCCCACCTCGCACCACAGGGAATCTGGCAAATGGAAATCAAAGAATAAATGGACATACAAAAAACTTTTCCCACACATTTTAACCTTTTAAACATTTTCAAAAACATCTTTACATGCAATTTGCATAATAATCTACCTACCTCTGTTAAAATGAATACACTAAGCTGGAAGGAGAATTATATATTTAACATAAATAAGCCAAACTAAAGTTTAGAGTATTGCTTCATTGAAGTGAGGCATATTTGAAAAGACAAAGTCATAAAGTTGTGTGTGTGTGTGTGAGAGAGAGAGACATTACTGTGGTTCTGTGGATATTGGGGTAAATAAATGCTTGGAAATAATTGTAAATTTAGTCAAAAATAAGAAACAATATGTTCTGAAAAAGCACAAAGCCAAACAAAAAATGTTTGCAGATTCCTTTTTTCTTATCTTATAACATAACAGCAAGGGCCTGGGTGAAAATAAAAAGCATCTCCATTGCAGTTTAACAAGCTTGTCTGCAAGATCTACCTCTACCATTTTTTATTTATGCTACAGCTCAAGAAATTCCATTCTGATACCTGGGGAACAGTAAAAAATCTCAGAGGAATCCAGTTATTTAGCACCTTACATGGGAGGGACTGTTCTTTTTTCCAACAGAAGCCATAACCCAGGCTTAATGCAGCCAGCAGTCTGCCAAGCAAATAGCTCAGCTAATCCCAGCTCCATTTAGAACTGCGCCAGCAGGAGCAGAGACGTGAACTGCTGGAACTCTCCATTTAGTGCTCCCAGAAATCAGTAGCACATGTGAGAGACATTTTTAACTGCATTTATATCTGAAGGGGAAACCAAAGTGCTGGTCATGCACTTGGTCTAATCACTTTATAGAAAAAGGTGAAGAGAGAGGAAAAGACTAATGCAATACACACAGATACACCAAAAAGATCCACCAACAGCAGTGGCCAACTCAGGGACATTCCAGCAAAACAACGTCGACGCCCACATAGTGATATGATGAGCATGACACAAGACACACTTTGACCTGGAAAATAATTGGACCTTAATTCCATATAAAATCTTTTTACTTGGAATTATGGGTGCAATTTTTACCATACAGCACTGATATAGCTATTAAGACAATATTTAACAGTAATTTAAAAAAAAAAAAAAAAAAAAAAAAAAAAAAAAAAAAAAAAAAAAAAAAGACACACATATGCTGTTTTTTGCAAGTCCAGTTAAATTGATCTGAATTAGTATCAGCTTTACTGGCCACAAATGCCTGAGCATGCACCGCAATTGTTTCAGAGAGCAAACCAAGAGTGCACATTTAACATATAGGCACTGCACAGAAGTGTTGGACTAAACAAGACATGATACAACACGGTCACACATAGAACAACTAAATGGCCAAGCACAGAAGACATTCACATTGGTCATAATAGAAAGTGACATTATAGTGCAGTGATTGTCCAGTTCATTACAGACAATTATTGCACATGGGTATGATACTGCACAAAGTAGAGGAAAAAGAAGTTATCTACTATTTCACTTGCTGTTCAGTTTTTAACTTACATGGCAAGGTCAGACCACTCGTACACAAATTTGTTCTTATGCACCCTAAAGTTGTCATCTTTGAACACGAGTGTCACTGATGAGTTTTGCCCGAGCACACGGACACAAACAGAAGCCTAAGCAGTTAAAAAAAACGAGCAATTTCTTTCAGTGTCTTATTATACAGTGTTAATAGGATGATCACAGCATAACTCGATTGATATTTACTGGCCAGGCTGTGTATACAAAAAAGCTAAGAACATTGTCAAATAAAATAAACGAACGAGTGTTATGGCATGTGGTATGGTAAAAGGATAGCTGTAGGATGTAGATGGCCATATCTTTGTGTGATTGGTTTAACTTTGACTGGTGTTCAATATCACTGGGCCTTATTTCCAAATGCCACTAGTGGGCTTATCCAGAACTGCAGGTAAAATGTCAAACAGATCATTCGGAATTATACACTACAGATGGTCCCCGAGGTACGATGGTTCGACTTACGATTTTTCGATCTAATGATGCCGATAGCGATATGACAAAATTGTAAAAATATTTAAAATTTTGCCAGGCATGACATTTTTTCCGGTTTCAAACAGTTTCAAACAGCAATTTTAGTGATAAAAGCATGTCTTCAAAGCACCCAAGTATGTCTCCTGCTTGTAGGGAAAAAAGAAGAGGAAAGCCATCAGTTTAGAGCAGAAAATGAGTTAGTTATAAATCATCATGAAGCAGGAAAGGCTGTTGCACACACATAGTACCATCTTTTTTGAATTACGATGGAATTGTCCTAACGTATCTCCATTGTAAAAAAGGAGACTACCTGTATTTAGATTAGTGCTGTTGGGAGGTATAAAGAAAAGCACAGGCAAAAGAAAATGGGCACTCTGGAAGAATATTCCTTCATTGTAATTTTACCATTGGAAATGTGTTCTCAAAAAGATAAAAAACTAAGACAAGGATAACATTTTCTAACAAATGCTATATTTATAAATAGCACAAATGAGAAATTAAAAAATTAGTGGACAATTTCATATAGAAACAAACTCTTAAATGACAGCAGGTGCATGCCAAAGATTTCTGGACCCTCAGTGTTGCGCTAATGATACAAACCTAGAATACTGAATCACAATTATTTTAATTCATCATGCTACAAAAATGTATTTTGGTTATATAGATTTGGTTAACAGTGCATTCATCTGCCTGCAAGTGTCCCTGTTTGTTTGTGATAATGTACTTTAATGTAATCGGAAAAAAGAAACCATTTCATATCGACACCAATGCTTATGAAACCTGCACATATGAGTGCCCCTGCAACGTACAGTTTCAAGGCCTTTAATCCATACAATGCATTTTCCGATAGAAAAAAATAAGTCTGATGAGCAAATGACCAGCAAGCTACTGATAGATGTATTTACTACTGTTTATTATTTGCCTGTAGTTTATCTACAGTATTACTTTTTCTGACATAAAATGTGACAGTTAAATCTACCTGGTCAAGAGTGGGGTCCATAGGGTGCTGGACCTCGACTGCCATGATGAGGCCACAATCAGTGCTGCCAAACACACAACTCTGACACTGCAGCAGCTGGGTCACTGAACACTTGGCCTTGTCCCATATTGCATTGTACGAGCACAAGCCTTTTGTTTATGGAAGTTTGTATGCACACAGTGAGCAAACAGAGGAGGAAAAAGAGAGTAAAGCAAACATGAGACAACACATTTAACTCCCATTTCACCAGAAATATCTAAAAGGAAAACTCCAGATTAATCAAAAGATCTTAAGCAGCAAATGAGCAAACAGAATAGCATTTTAGAGAGTGTTTTTTTTTTCCCCAGATGTTTTTAGTGTCCTTGGTAGGCATGAAAGGATCAAGTAACAGACTTGCTATAAGCAATTGCTATCATTGTGTGGATACATTTAAGAGCAGAAACATACGGACAATACATCATTTCCTGTACACTTTTGTATTTGAAATGATCACCCATTAATCTTTTAGATCACATTAAACAGAGTCTAGAAAGAAAAACTCTGGTTATTGCAATGAAACACAAAACAGCTCACCTTTTTTATTCTCAGGTTTGTAGGGTTGAAGTGAACAGCGCAGGGTCTGTAAAGCTAAGGTGTTCTGGACCATTAGTAGTGAATTGCCATCCCACGGAGTGGCTCTTAAGGGACTACATGGACATTGTGGTCTCTTACTCAACTGCTTCAAGCTCCCCACTAGCTCAGACACTTCTTCACACAGTGCACTCTGTACAACACCTAAGAAGGCAAAAACACTTAACATGGGTTTTATATTTTATTTTCTCTATATTTATTTATGCACAAAATGGTAGCTACAGGCAAGTGGTTAAGCCATAGTTATAAAAAGAGCAGACAATTTAAATGTTAGATTTCAAACTTTATGTACAGAAATACTTGCACACTTGGGAAAAAAAGGGTGTGAATATACACAAAGCACTTTATAAGGATCAGAATACTACTGCTGAGTAGGTACTACTTTTGCTCTAAAACAGCCTCAATTGTTTCTGGCTTGGTTTCCATCACTAGATGTTAGTTTGAGATTCTGGTCCATGATTGCAATACACAAGTTCATCTGAACTTTCATGCTGTGAATCTCCCACTCTACCACATTCCAAAGGTAATCTTTTGGATTCAGATCCAGTGACAGGGAAGTCCACTGAAGAACACTGAACTTATTGTCATGTTCATGAAATCAGTTTGTGCATCATCAGGCTGGAAATAGTCATTAGAAGGGTAAATTGTGGCCATGACATAGTCAGCAACAATTCTCAAACAGGCTGTGACATACAAACAGTGATTGGTATTAACAAGGACAGAAAACTTGGCCCATGCGCCAAGAAAACAATTCCCACATCATCTCACTGTCATCCACTGAACTA
This sequence comes from Silurus glanis, assembly GCA_014706435.1. Classification (NCBI taxonomy): domain Eukaryota; kingdom Metazoa; phylum Chordata; class Actinopteri; order Siluriformes; family Siluridae; genus Silurus; species Silurus glanis. Next base: position 1,358,790 of record JAAIIK010000120.1, read on the forward strand.
CTATTTCCCTTACCATATTATCTGTGTGCCTCTGCAGCAATTAAAACCAGGCTAAATTTCTTTAATCTTAACTGCTCAGTTTTATTAAGCCTATGCCCACTGCAGCCTCAACTTTGCGCTTCTACTACAGCCCATCTGCCTCAAGATTTGTTGTGTTGTGCAATCTTAAATTCTGTTTTGATCATGAGCAAATGCTTTCTTTCTCCACACTTTGGCCTTATATTACTCTGGTAAAGAACAATATCGCTTTCACATTTGTGGTTCATCTCATGGGTATTCTAATCTGGCTTTCTTACTGTTCTATAAGATGTGTGGTATGGATGCTATATTTCTGCTCTCAAAGTCTTCTTTAAATGATTGATTTTAACAACTCCACCCCTCCCTGTGCAGGTTGTTGGTGATGTAACACAGTTTTTTTGTGGGTTTTTTCCGCTATAATCCTTACAATGTTTCTATCAACTGCTGTTTTTCCTTGGATGATCTGTTTAACGTCTGGTAGCTAGTATAGCTAATGCAGTATTTACTGATAAAACTCAGGGCTCAAGACATTTAGAGCTATTAATTGTTAAAAAATATAAAATTGTTAAAAATATCAGTGTACACTTGGGCAACAAGAAATATCGGTCAATCACACGCTCCAAAATGTTTTGATCACTTGAAAAAAGGGTGGTTTCAAACTACATACTGGCAACTTCAATAATAGTTAAACTGACCTTGAGCAAAGGGAAGGAGCTCGGTCTGGCATAAACCACAGTGAAGTCCTTTAATGCATAGTGAACCACAGGAAAAGAGCTGGAAAAGAAAATAACTTGTCCCTAGGGTCACAAGTGGAATGGTCTTAGCATTCTGCATGAACACGAGATTAAACTTTTACCTTCTGCCTTTTGTCAGGCTTGATTTTGGATATTTTATCCTTTTCCACCATATTGATCTGCCTGCGTTTCCTCACACGAGACTTTTGAACTTTGATCCCTATACAATTGCCCACATAAAAAGTAATTTAAAAAGAAATAAATGCATAACAATTCCGACAAATCTGTTTCTGTACAATATTGCTGACTTCATCAATTTATTAAAAGTGATATGAGACCTAACACATTCTCTTACCTCTCTGATGAACACCCGAGTCATCGCTACCTTCTCGTGTTCGGGGAGGAGATCTGTTCCTCTTATTACATCCAGTCAAATGTCTCTGACTTTTTCTACTCTGTGGCTCTGGAGTCACAATTTCAAAGCTCACTGTAGACTGGCTATCAGCATTGACCTCAAGACAGTCCTTTACTGTGGGTTTAGTTGAGGTAATGCGCTTTGCTCCTAATCTCCTGGACATTCTCCTTACTGTCAATGCTGGACTCTTTGCTTTAGAATTACTGCACTGCATACAGAAAACTGAGGCCTGCCTGCTTTGATATTCAGAATCCTCTATACACTCTGATTTCGGCACCATTGTTACTTGGGCCTCTGTGGAAACTGCACTCCTGTCTTCAGCTTTAATGTCCTGTACTAGAGATAAAGTAGGAGTCTGGGTTGGGCTTTTTGAAGATTGTGAAGCCGCCTGACTACTCTCTCGCTTTCTTTGTTTGCAGACTTTCTTTTTCTTTCTCTCCATTGCACTTTGACCTAACAACCAAGAAGAGCAAGTAAGAATTTCATGCAGAGATGACTGAATAGAAACATCTCATTTCTAGTATTTGGAAAATACTTCTAAAGTACCAAATATCTAAATCTATTCAGTATATTCAATTGATTATGGAAACAACTACAGACTATAAAGGCTTAAGATTATATTGTGCTTTACTGACATTGTTTGTTGCAGTGGTTAAGAGAACTTAAAAGTGGGACTTGAATCATTACAGTCAGGGTGAAATTTAGAAGGACATTTTCAGACACTAGTTATGAAAGAGCAACAATTATACACACAGAAACAAATATTTTAACTTTTAAAAATGCTTATATATAGTTAAAAAAAATTATGGTGTGCAAATAAATTGTTAAAACATTTCCATTTTAAAAGAGAATTTCTCAAAAAGCTCATAATTTAATAAAATGAACACAAATCCTGGTAGTAAACTTCTGTTCACAGAATGCAAAATCAGCATGAGAAAGGCGGAACAAGTTTAATGCAGTTAAATATTTCAGAGGTATTCACTGGCTGTGGTAGGTCTTCCATGGGTGTAGACAAATTATTAGAATATGTTAAACAGCCAATTCCTATATTCTTACAAGATTGCATTGATACAAATGGAGCAGGCACCATTCCCTCAATGCAGTTATAAACACATGACAACACAGATGAAGAGAGATTTTGATCATTATCACTACATAAAGCTATTTAACAAGACACATTTTTCTACAACCAACAACAGGTAATTTTACAAAGACATCTCCTCCACCAGAATTGAGGCGTTTGGCAGAAAAATGACACTGTATAGTCATAACAAGAACTCCAATAATAAGGGTTCAACGGTTTATTGCTAAGAAAAAGATCAGGAAAAGATAAAGGCAAAAATATGGCTTACAAGAAACATTCCTTTTCAATATGCTCATATTAAGAACAAAATAAGTAAAAATCTACACAGTTATTGAACATTTTTCAAATAATGGTCAATGGAAAACAAGTGTAGTTTTTTTCCTTGTTTGGTGGATTCTTTAAATTCAAAACTAAAACATTCACTTCCAATAAAAACAAGGGGGGAGATGACCTTCTCTTCTCTTCCATTCCACACCCATTCAAATCCAGTGAACAAACAGACAACAAAGGCAAAGCAACTCTTGTGCGCTTTAAAACGATTCACCTCAGGGCAGGGGTGAAGTTACTGTACACTATCGAGTCCAAACCACAGATTATCTCAGCATCCATGTGCATATTTAAATCTCTACATTTACTTTAATATGAAAAATCAGCCTTGAAAAAAGAGACTTGTTTAGGGCTTTTACACCATAACATTCAGCACCTTAGAAAGAGAACACAATTTTAATTTTATTGCTTGTTTATAGTCAGTACATTAATCCTTAATTTTTTTTTTATACAAGTGTATTATACACAAGTATTATGGCTATTTATTGTCCTTTCTCACCTTCCTAACTAGTTACATGCCTTATTAACATTCAATGGACATACGATTAAATGTTTCCTGTGTTTTAATATTGGTGTAAAACATTCCAGGGACGAAAAAATTAACTGTATAAGAAACCACTTTCTTTTCCTATAAAAAAAAAAAAAAAAACAACAACAACAAAAAAAACAAACATTGCAAGATAGTGTTTAAATCTTCTGTGCAAATGAACCCCATTTGATGTTCACAGTACTGACACCAAAGCCGAACATAATCTGAACCTCTGACCATTTTTTGAAGAAACAAAACAAAAAAAGAAAAGATACATTTATTTACTATGGTACAGCTTTGTATTTATTTACCATTTACAAATGTTACTTTTCAATGATCTGGGGAGAACTCCGCTGCGAGAGCGCAAAAGTAGGTAGAGAGTTTACCTGCGTCTCTGTTCGATGCTTTCTGCCTGGACCTGGAAAGCCTACGTGACTTGCTGTTGTGTTGTTGCTGTGTGGCCTTGTCCTCACTGAGTATACTAAAGCTCACCCCTGCTTGCTCTGCAGCACTACCAGACAATACACAGTCTCTGTTTGAAAAAACACAGTCTTTTTCAGAAATGACAGCAGCTTCTTTAACATCACTAGAGCCAGCACATTTCCTAATTTGACTCTTCTCAGACTCAGGAGTTTCCTCTGTAGTTGGTGTAGGTAACTCATCATTTTCCTCTATGGTTGACTCCTCATCTTCTCCTTCAAACAACTCTGGGGTGTAAAAAATACTCTGGTCCTCCTCATCAGCATCTTCAGGTCCTACTACACTAATTTCCTGGTTGTAAATGCAGTTTGGAGGTGTCTTAACAGGGGACAGGACTAGTGGCTGAAGAGGAGGGTCAGGTGGAATTTCATTCAGTTTGTTCTTAGGAACAACTTCAGTCTGCTCTTTCACTGTCTGATCAGGTGCAGGAATGCTGTCCTTATTAGCAGCTGCTAAATTTATACATGGGTCCAGGTCCTTCATGGCGCATTTAGATTGAAAGATAGGGGTTCTGAATCGAGAGCTGACTGGTGAGGACGTGAACAGAGTGGACACTGCGTGTGGTTTTGGCAAGATTTTAGGAACATTACACAGAGGAAGTAGTGATTCTGATTGATGCCGAAAAGGTTTCTGGTCACCTAAGCAAAAACAATGACAAAAAGTAGTTTTAAAATTAAGACAACATTTTTTCTATATATCGCATTGTTGAGGCAGTTAACATAACCATTTTATTACTTTTGCAAAAAGCTTCATATTTTATCAAAAAATAAAATAAAAAATCTCAAATGCAAAGAAAGAGGTAAAAAATTGGTGGCTGTGTTACCAGCAGAAGCCCATACACAGAAAAGTGACATGAATATCACATAAATCTTGAGAAAGGTATAATTGACCAGAAATAATTTTTTTCTGTATTGCTCCAGTGTCCAAAACCTAGATTAAGCTGCATAAAGTTAGTCATTCTGTCATGTCTGTCACATTCTAAGACCAGGTGTGAATAAATAAATAGCCTGGACACCCAGGGCAAGCAGATATAATGTCAGATTATTAGTTTGTCATTCACACAGGAAAAGGAAAATAAATCCTACTTCCTACTAATCTTTGGTGTAAAAGTTTAAACTTAATAGACTCCATGCTGGTGTGAAACACCTCTATGCTCTATAACACATGCTCCAGAATACCACTGCCGGCAAAAATAAGACAGAATGTGTTTTATGAGGTGGATTATTTTACACGGATGGCATACAATCTTTTTGAAATATGGAACGCACATAACTGAAAACACTGACAAAACTCAGCAAACTAAAACTACTAAAAAACTAGAATAGGGAGAGTTTTATTTTTCCAATGTCAAACACAATGTGCTACATCAAAAATCATTATCAGGCTTGGACAAGTGGAATGGAGTATTGTATGAGTAAAAAATAACGTTTTATTTTTTTTTACACAGTTCTTTCTCTCCAGTGGAATGTTTCCTTTAGTCTACCTTAATGCACTTAACTGGCAAGCTAGCTGGACATTTATTTTTATATCACATCAGCTACATAACGAACCTATTTAATTTGGGTTTTCTAAACAAAACACAAAGATGAGCATCATTTGCCAAGTTAGATAAAAAATTAATTTATTAACTGTCCACCTTTGAAGACTTTCACTGTGTGATGTTTGAGATGTTATACATTAATATATTCCAGATATTGGCCTTTGGGTATTATGATTGAGTATACCGGTTTTCTGCTTTTTTTTTTTTTTCTCCTTTCAACCAATTCTTGTCAAAAATTGTCCAGAGGCAAGGTAGTAATATATTCATGTTAATTTTAATGTTGAAAGAATACGACACTGCACATTTTACCTGCTGCCAAAGGGTGGCTGACAGTGGGATCTGTAATCTGACCCTCAGAGCCCAGGCACTGGTTCAGTTTTGGAAGCTCAGGAGGCGACTGTAGAGCAGGTGATTGAATCCTGGAAAACTCTGGGTTAGCCTGAGCAAGCTCCTTGGTATGGCGCTCTACTTCTCCCTGCCGGCTTTGGGAGAAGGACACTAAAGACTGCATGGCATTTGTAAAGCTGTCATGATGCTTCACCAGCTGACGCACCCACTTAGACAAGCCTAGGACGAGCATGTGGGTAAAAAATAAAATAAAATAAAATAAAATCATGTTAGTCTAACCACATACATGTTTCTCTATTTCCATAAGTATTACACCGCTTGATCATCTGCATGTATAAACTTTCATGTGGTAGGTTCAATTCAATTCTGTTTGAACCACTATGTGCAAACGATTGTTGTGCAGAATATCATGTAATCAACATTTCTCACTCTACCACTGCATGTAAAAGAGCAGAGTCCATTTGGTAACTGGTCATACACAGGGAAATAATAGTAAAAGACCGCTATCACCACCTAGTGTTTGCTGGCATGCAACTATACATCAATGAGATGAGGAACATTTTTTTTTTAAAGCGGCCAACCCAAAATAAGCATCACAATAAGCACAAACATTTTCTTATTAGTTTACCTGTAATATACTTGTTGGGGTTGGCTCTAAAACGATCGTCCACTAATATAAGTGCACCCCAGTCATTTCTATGTCGAATACACCTAGGGAAATGGATGATTTTAGTGAACAAAATATAACATCAATTACATTCATTCATTTCCAGTAGCAGCCAATAAACTGCTTTTGACTGAGTCCCATCAGCTCAACATCCTAATCTGCAATATTACAATAATGATGATGCAATTAGAAGATATTTAACAAAGGTAATATTCTGATCAGCATGACTATCATAAACTTTCCTATGAAAAATCCTTAATACATACCTTCCCAAAGCCTGATTAAGGGCTCTGTAGGCCTGGATCTCATACCATCTGCCTCCAGGAAGAAGGCCTCTGGATTTACAGTGCTGGTCATTGTATTTCATCTTCAGTTCAACCTAAATAAAAAAATTGATTTAAACCTAAAACAAACATTTATTGATTCCTAAAATAGGATTTTACACTGAACCTAAGATGCATCAACAAACCTCAAATAAATTAGCCATCAATGATGACAAAAACTGTAATATTACAAACCAAGACTAAATATCTATCTCTCTATAAGCACATGAATTAACACTTACATTATCTAAAACTTTTGAGTGGTTAATGTATAAAACATTTTTTAGACTGATTTGGTCATTTTAGTCCCTCATTTACTACACTATACAAAAGCACATCTGCTAAATGCTGTGAATGTAATTCTACAATAATGGAATACTAACTGCCAAATCATCTATGAACAAATGTCAAAAATGTTACACAAAACCTGCTACAGAAAAATCACACACACCTCATGGTCTGTCACATTAATTCAGACCAGCTGCCTGATTAAAACAAAACCCAAATGCACTACTTTGGGCTGAACAGGTGAGAAGCAGAGGCTACCACTTTGATAAAGGTGACCGTCATGACCTGAAGAGCTTTTTTTTCTGTCTACACTCAATGCTTTGCTTGGTTCAGGGTGGAAAAAGTTGGCATGGAATGGAGTAACTGGGCCGCTGGATGAAATGAGCCTTGCCATACAGAGTTGTCAGCCAATTTTCACCCATCACTCTGCTTTTTACCGCTAACCTTTTAAAGCTGACAAGTGAAAAGTTCAGCTCCCTTTGGGTAGAACAGGTTGGCAAGGATTTCTAACTGCTTGTGACAGGTACCGTGTGTTCAGAGGCATCCACTTAAAGCCAAAAGGCCACCACCAGGACAGGTAAAGCTTGTTTCCAGCAAACATCAATGTGCATTGTTTGCTTCGGCAAATGTAAAGAAAGAAATTTTGGAAGTATGATTTTAAGATTTTAAAGATATGAAGTCAAAGTTTAAATTCTTAATGTTTTTAAGGCTATTATTTTACAATATTTTACTTTTTAACTTATTTTTAGATTTATAATAGCCAATAATCCAGATGCAGACCTCATGTGATGCTCAGAGACAACACGAGTGAATAAAGCTCTTCTCATCAAAAATAAAGGCCACTAACTCAAGTCTACCAATGTCACCTAATTCCAATCAGGGTCCATTTCAGCATTGGGGCCTTTGCCCCCTTGAACTACGTTAACACTCAATTCGATATGACAGGATGCATATGTGGAAAAAGCCAGTTCTAGCTGAGGGCCAAATCTTTAAAATTTGCAAGAAACCACCAGCTGAAAGGGATTTGTTAAATGTCAAAAGATGGCCTGCTTCAGCTCTACCTGCTCATCCCTAAAAACAGATATTGAATGAGCTGCATGATTCATGACTGAATGATTGTTCATGCACCACGTGTTTAAAAATAGATTTATATTGACGCACTACGGCCCATGTTCAAATCTTGCAATGCCTTATTTCAAATGGAATTGGCTTAAAAAAATATTTTAACAAGCATTTCTTACAGGCTATTGTGTTGAGAAGGAACATCAATATGCATGCAGTCAAAGTAATAAACATACCAGAAAGTGTTTATCGCCATTTAAATATTAGCAACATTACAAAGCAAAAACTTGATCAATTTTACGGCATTTTATGATAAGACATGTTTTGTGTTTTAAACGTAAAGTTGAAACACAGCATGAAACGTAAATGTGGAAGCATTTCACTCCTTTGGGAAAAAAAGAATGATCGGTGTGGATTACATGTGACTATGACAGATCTGTCAAAGCTCCATCTACAACAGCATACTGTGTGTGTGTATGTGTGTGTGTGTGTGTGTGTGTGTGTGTGTGTGTGTGTGTGTGTGTCTGGGACAGAAAGGCTGTACAGTAGTTATAGGAGCCACTGCACTCTACCAGTCATTAGTGTCAATGTCCTCTGTTGCGACTGGCCTAATGAGGTAATCTCCTAGACATCAGGAAGCCCTCTCATTATCAGCTCTGGATGTTACCATATCATTCTGACTGATCAGCACACTGATAGCATGAGGAGAAAATGCCCAGAGACATCTCACTGTAAATGCATATATAATGAGCAAATTAAATTTCCAACTGCTTAACAATCAAGAAACTTGTGAAATAAATATATGCTGTGAATGAGTCATGGCAACATGTGCTATCTTCTCCAAACTTAGCTCAGTCCATCTTATACAACCCATTTCTTAAAGGAACTGATACATTTCCATAACCGATCTGAGTCTATTTTTTGCTCACAAATGCATTAGGAAGTGATTCCTATTTCATGGATAATCATGCAAATGAAATTCAAATTTACATTCTGCTATGGACTATAATTTTACAAACATGATTGTGCAGCCTGTAGCAAATTGAGTTAAAATAATGAGAGCCAAGCACTTTGTTGTACCAGTAGTGTGGAGAATGTATGAGTTTGAAGACTGGATTATCATGTGTGGCAATAACAAAGTACAATAAAACATATCTTCTTTGAATTTGAATGCACTTTAGTAAAACACCAGTCTTGTATCTTTTTTCCTCCACCTCTAAACCATGTGGCAAAGCAGTGTCTTGCTCTGTGTGAGTGTTAGTGATGGCATATTATCTGGGGGCAAGCTGACACGAGGCAAGAAACAAACACTGTAGAGTTCTGTCAAGCACAACCTGCGGCATTTAAGATATCACATGCCTTCTAGTGGAGAAGCTGGCATGCACCCTATTCCCCATTGGCCAATCAGCTTAATGCTTGACCAGGACATTTTGAAAGCCTTAAACAAGAGCTGCAATTAAAACCTACCTGATAGCCCCCTACAGCCTTATCCAAAATGGAAAAGCAAATCAGTTTCCAGAAGAGCAAAAAAAAAAAAAAAAAATCAATCAAAGCATTTCCCCAGAGGTAAAACAGTCATCCTGCCAACAGTTTCAACTGCAGTAAAAGGTTTGGAAATCTCATATACACATGTCCCTCATGGTGACACAAATGGTAAGTAAAATTTCAATACACTCTGACAGCAAGGTAGAAAGAGGGGGTAATCTTAAAGGTCAAGATTATATGCTAAGGACAGAATAGAAAAAGTACAATCACCATGGAATTAGTTTATGGGTCACAGAAAAGGAAAGCTACTGCTTTGTACACTACTCTTTTCAAGGATCTTTCTAGATATATTATAAAATAACTATGCCATACAGGACAGTTACAATAAGCCTAAAGCCATCATGTCCAGCCCTGGAGATCAACAACAGAGCTGGAGCATCCTAGAATACTGCTGTAGGGAAAGAAAAAAAAAAAAAACAATGTCTAGGAGTGCAGCAAGTTTACCTGCAGGTCTTTGATGTTAGGGAAGGGAATGCCAATAGTGACAACTGCTCTGGCATTGTCATCAGTAAAATCTAGTCCCTCACTCACTTTCCCTCTGCAAACTGCAATCAGAAGTGCCCCATCTGAGAAAAGATTAAAGCAAATTAATCTTTAAATAAATCCCTGCACAAAAGATTTTATTGAATATCACACGACCACTTTGACAGTAGAACAGAGGACAATTTTTACTCACCCCGGGCTCCACTTTGACTGATTGCATTGTAGTACGTTTGTAGCAGCTCCTCAAAGTCACTCTTGGCTCCACCACGTGGCTCTGTGATCACTGCTTTCCGCTCCTCCAGCTTCTCCCACAAGCCTGTGTTCATCCAGCGATCCCTCAGCTTATCCAGCATCTACTCAGGCACACAGATTTAACAACAGCTTCAGTGTATTCAGTGTATTTGTGTCAGGAATATAACATATAGCTATAACTGTGATAACATTCGGATACTCAATACTCAAACATAACTACCGTATATACTATAGTAAGAAGTTGTGTGAGATTTGCACTGGGGAGCTGGAGTACAATTCTGACACTGGACTTCTTTCCTGGGATGTAAATATTTACAAAAAAACATATAGGAAATACCATCTGCTGCCCGTATAAAATTAATTAAATTACATTTATGGCATTTGGAAGATGCCCTTATCCAGAGCGACTTACAACTGAGCAGTTAAGGGCATTGGGATTTAAATTTGTGACCTTCTAATCCAAAGTCCAATGCCTTATCAACTGAGCTACTATATAATTATATGACTATTAATTGTTTACTACTACTGTTTCACTGAGGAAATCGTACATTTTTTACTGATAAAATAATAAACACTACAATGTGAGCTGTAAGTATCCAGTATAGCAGGTGAGTGCTTGGTTTCTCTTTTTTGCTAGGAGAACACTGACATTTTGTAAATGATTTGTCAACAAAAAAACAGAGAATTAAAAGCATCATAAGAATAAATACTTCATCATATAGAAAATGTTAATGCAAAGCAATTAGGCATGGATGATCGAGAATTCGTTAATAAGCTTATAAGGTGAATAATTAAATGAACAAAAAACAACACTTATTTATTTACATTAAAAATCAACATAAGCCGCTTCAATTACAGTATCTGCATAAGCACTTTTGCCACTTAAAACTGATGTAACATCAGTTTGGGATTACTTTGAATACAGGCTTTTTAATAGATTGGATCTTAATAGATTGGATCTATTACTAAAGCCACAGGATAAAGAGACATGATCCCAGCTACTTAGCTAAATCATGTTTTAATAATGATTGAGATATAAAGCATTGTTATACAAATACATGTGCAGTCAACCCCCGATAATTTGTGGTTCATAATCCGTGGCTCGGAAAATTAGCGGGTTTCTCATTTGGAACCTAACTAACAGCAAGTTGCGGATTATCTTTAAATTCACGGGAATCCGCAGCGGGACCGAATGTTCAGGAAGGTTAGGAATAACATTTTTAACTATGTTATCACTAACAAATTTCCGAAAATTTGTAAAACACATTATTGTATTAAAGTGACAATGTCTAGATGCATTCACTACGGTGCCAAAAGGGCCAAAATTCTTAGATTTACGAAACTCGCGAGTGGTCTTTGAAACATAACCCCTGCGAGTTTCGGGGGACCACTGTATACATATTATTTATAAAAAAAAAAAAAAGAAAAAATGTGTTTAATGGCTGTACTGCACACTCTCACAGACAAATATCAGCGGTCTGCCTCTCACACTTAGAGACACTTCAGATACTTCCCATAAATAAAATCAACACTGGAGCCCAGTGTGGTAGAGCAAAAAGTCAGTGACTCTTTAGGGAGTAACACTGAGCTTTTTTTCTTTTTCTTACCATTCATATTTTGTTTCTTTGTCCCCCCCATTACATTTTCTTCTTGGGTAAGCATGCATTCTCGAACAAAGGGAATCTTTACTGGTGTAAAAAAGAAGCACAAAGAACCCACAAAAACAACACGGATAAAAGAAAGGTATAACATACGACTCATTCTTCTAATGGATCAGGTCACTGAATTTACTTTAAGGGACAAATGTTATTAATTTCTTTCCCCATTCAAAGTGTAAACTGATAACCCCAGTGTAACCTGATCTGAAAATCCTGGACTTTAAAAGACAGGGACATGTGCAAGCACAAAGACTCTCGTGTAAGCTCATTGTTTATATTCCCAGAGCTGTAATTTGTTAGGCCTTATAAAAATGGATGAAATACAATACAGTGCCAGTCCAGGAGCCTTTTGGCTTGCACAGTAATGGTCCTAATGCTTTTATCTCTCAGACTCTGTAAGTAAACATCGCCCTGAATCTGCCTCCATGCTGCCATTTAATTACGTACACATTTTCCAAAGTCCTTGTCTTCAAACTGTGGAAGCCAGTTCCAAAGCAGCCTGTGAAAGTGGAATTCATGCGTGCTATAGAACTGAATATCTACAACAGATATCCATGTGGGCTTCATTAGTAAAGCTAAAAAGCTAGGCTTTCTTCTCCCAGATCTATGCTTATCCTGCTTTATTCTTGTGCTCTCGTAATTAGTGTTAAAAGCAATATGCATGGTGCAGTACTTCTTTAAATAGAACCAAAGTGGCCTACTACATGTTGGTGAAGTAGAACACAGAGCTAGGGGTATAAGGGAGATCGCAGTGATGTAGTGGAATAAGTGCATGGCCTTCATGACTAATTCAGAGTCATTATCTGACAAAAGCAGTTTTTTCTCCCACAAGGCTCAGAGTACAAAACAAGAGAATAGAAATATCAAACTACCCATTTGGCTGATGGTCGGGTACACAAACATGGCAGCAGTGCCCCTGTGCCAACCTATCCTGACAGACAATAACACAGCAGCACCAAACACACACCAAACTGTACTATACAGTGCATGAGTATTCACCTTACCTTTAACCTTTCACTGATTTTTAAAGTTTCACCCTGGAACTGAAATCTACTGAATCGGAATTATATTAATATTTGGAATATCTGCAACATCAAAACAAGTCCTGTTTAGTGTTCTGAAGTGCTTGGGTTCAGACTGGAAAAATGCTCTGTGCGTTTGTTTACTTTATCAAAGAATCCAAAACCAGACAACATGGAACAATACGAGGACTGAGGTATTCGTACTGCAGCAGCTATTGTTGATTTAAATAAGACAGGCACCAGATGGTACAACACAAATCTCTCATTTCTTACTTAATCTGTACCTTTGGGAATTTTATTTGTTCTAAAGGTTAAAATCTACTGTTAGGCTTTGAGTCATTAGACTGTTAGCAAATATTCTTTCAACAAGTCTTCATCGACTGTTAATCAAGATCTAGGTACTACCCCAACATATCTGGCCATAATTTACACCTGTTTCAAAGAGTTAGAGAAACTGCCGGGCAAAACTAGTTGATGTTAGTGATCTAAATCTTTTACTTTGTGCAGATCACACATTTTTGCCCAAAATTTTTGGTACATAAAAAAAATATTCTATTTGTACACAGACAAGTGACTGTGTAGGAAGTGATCTGCAGGAAAAGCTATTCTGACTGATCACCTTATCCTATGATGAAACATTTCTATGAAATGATAGCAACCCCATCCACAAAACAGTTTGATGAGCATGAAAAAGATGTAAATCATATGCCATGACCTTTACAGTCACCAAATCTAAAACCAACTGAAAATCTTTGGGGAAAGATATGTTCTATTTGTCAGACAGAATTAAAACAGTCTGAGAAAAAATTTGAGGAAGAATCCATTAATTTCTGTAATCTATGCTAATGTGCAATCAAAATATTCTATATAGCCTTTTTTTTAAGCCATCCTTAAAAAAAAAAAACAGGATCAGGGATTTCATTATATGTAGACAACATTAGGACATGTTAGAGGTCAGCATCATTGCATCCTTTAAAAACAATGTAAAAATAGGAGATGTGGGATGAGGACTGTTTTGAATTGAACAAACAAGAATAAATAATTTATAGACGTTTCTGAGGGAAAAAAATATATGCATCACTCAACTTGCACAAAATGCTACACTGGACAGCATGACCCTGCTATCCAAGGGCATGTGATAATGTAGTGGCACTTGTAGGTACTGAATTGTGGCATACTGACTCACTAATCACCACCGTATGCACATCTCTTTATCTATTTCTCTTCTTTGTCATGACCACTCTGATGCTTGGAAGCAGGCTGCCCTTTTTTGCCAACACTCAAATAATGGAAGCCGCTTGGACTATGGGAATTCATTAATGAAACATGCAGACCCTGGTGGTTTCAGGCGCAGACGTGTAGCAGATGTGAATAATTCAGTTGTCAAATATGACAACGACAATTACACCACGACTGGAGTCAAGCGGCGCCTGTGCCATCTGCTGGTGAACAGCTCTGCTTTTCTGAACTGACGCAGAACAGGCCATTAGCACAAGGCCAACAGTCCCAGAGCTAAGAGCAGCAGATAAAGTGCAAGATCGGCTGGAGGATGGATCCGGTTTTATCAAGTCAAGAGCCTGCCTCCCTAATGCAGAGCTTTGAGAAAGGAAGTTAAATACACTTCAATTCACATGATGGCTACAGGCAAAATATTTACTCTGAAATACATGTGAAACCGAGTGACTCACAATGGGTTTGGAAGTGGACCACGTCGCTCAAACCTTCCTCCTCTTGCTGCTGAGAAAGCATTAGGAGATTCTTGTGGACCCAATGTGGTAAACACTCGTGAGTAGAGAGATTCAGCACTGTTAGCTGCTAATGGAGCTCAGTGTCAGCGTTTACAGCTCATTTACAGCTCAAGTGGGCAGCAGCTACGGATGCAAAATCTGGATTATTCCCTGTGATGAGGCCTGGTCAGTCTTTCATTCGAAGTGGAAATAAAAAATAATACCCAAGTTTGCTTACTGTATGCAAATACTTTAATTAACTAGTAGTAAACCCTACCTATAGTTTCATATTTATGTATTTAAAGACAAAAAAATAATGAACTTTTAAGGTCCCAGAATTTCCTCTAAATGCTTGATGGAAGGAATTTGCTATGCATTAAAGATCATGACCAAAATATTATAACCATTTGATTGTAATATATTTCAACAGATACACCATTTGCATGTGTATGTTTGTAATATGAAGTGAATAGATGCTATACTGGCTTTAGCAATGTTTTCACAAGGACTGACTTTTATATATTAGAATAAGAAATATATACCAAGAACAAATTAAAAATTATTTAAATAGAAATTTGACAATTTTACACGATGTCTGATCCAATCAACTGATGCACTCTTCCATAGCCTATAACTTGCCAATAAAAGCTAGCAGAGTTTTTGAACAATTACTATATGGATGTCACTACTGGATCGGCATTAAGCATTAGCTAATATTTAGAACTATGTGAAAGGTTCTGTATTAATATTTGAAAACCTGCGATGGGTTTTTTATTAAGTTATTTTTATTTTAATAAAAAATTATTAATAGTTAAATCCAGTCAAAAGCAGCCATTAGGGATATTTCCCATTTCACCAAAATCTTCGTACAAAACATGATGGTTTTAAGCAAAAGGCCAAGACAAGGATAGAAAGTAACCAAACTGTAAACATTACTACATAATTTTTGTCAAATATATTATGATTTCTTGATGTTAGCTGATGTATAAAAATATTGAACCTTGTTTAAATGTGTGTGATCTAACGGACTACCGTAAGTGTAGTATAATTTATGCATAAATTTGCCTAAAAGACACTGGGCTGCACATGAAGGGATCCGAAGGTCTCATGAGCTCTTAGCTCATTCACCCTGCAGTGCACTTTGACTTTGATAGGACAAAAGCTAAACGGATACAGCCTCCCGACACTCACTCCCCACCGGCACCAGGCGCCAGTACAGACGCATCTTCACACAGACAGCATGGCGACATAACCCCTAATGGCCCTTATCTTAATCTGCTTTAAAAGCATCTTGCGTTTCTCTGAGATCTTTTCACCTCTGCAAACCAACATTTAATAAGTGCCTCCCCCTCAGTTGTTTCCAGTTTATTTCTCCTGTGGTCGAGCCAGACGATGAGGGGCACTGTGGTTTAATGGGGTCAAAACTACTACAAACCACAGCTCTACAAGCAAGGTGAAAGGTATGTGTATGTATCTGATTTGGTGGACCAGTACACACTGTACACGTTCATGAAACACACACATACATACATACATACATACATACATACATACACACATACACACAGAATGTCGTATCTGACAAAGGTATAGAGATCATGTAGAAAGGCGTCTGGAAACAGAAGATAGTCTCGGCTATTTCTCAAATGGGACTTTGTGGCTCCAGAACATCCATAAACTCAAAGGCTCAAAAGAATCCCCAGGCTGCTCAATTTTCTGATTAAATATTAATCCACATGGAGAAGTCATGTATTTTCATTGAAAACCATAACATACAACAAAGCCATGTCCAAATGTAAAATACAAAAACATGCGCTTTAGCTGTAACAAATAATGCATGTCTACATATGGATACATTTCAGAAAGTCACTTGGTCATTTAGAGGAGTCATTGTGACTAGCAGTTTGAATGAAAATCAATTATTCATGGTAAAGGCATAACAAACAAAGGAGAACTAAGTATTTATCAATGAAAGCCTATAAGTGAGCTTGTGAGCTGAAAGTTGATACAGGCAGGAAAAATGCTGGTCTGTGCACTGTGGTTTGTGTAGTATCCATTATACACTAGAATTGCCTGTTAGAGACTAAGTGGCAAACAAAGCCTGCCTGACATCAACTACTGAATTTTAAAACAAGTGCCTCAGGTGTCACTTCATAGCTACTCAAGTGACGCATCAAGTACCGTATGCATCAAGTATGGAGAGGAAAAAAATTAAAAGGAATTTGGGGCTTAAACTATGGTCTCTATCACCACCCAGTGGTGAGCACACACAGGTACAGATACAGCTCTCTGTTAAAAAAGATCTAATTTGTTAAAACCTTAAATACAAGTTAGTTAGAATATCTAATTTTTACCTTGTAAGATGGCAGGAAGCAGAGTACACCTCGGCTCACCGTCTGGCACACTTTCAGCAGCAGTGCGCCTACCTCATCCTGGAAGGTGAAGGTTTCAGTGTGCTGAAATGTGGCACACAGCCTACGACCCTGAGGACCTGCTCCAATGGTGCCAACCCATACCTGCAACATTTTATGCCATTGTTCAAACCCTCACATAATGTTCTTAAAATGTGCATTTAGTTTATTACTAAGCAGATAAAACACTACCAAAGGTGTCCAAGTATTAAAAGCAACCAATAAGCAGCCATTCTCATACAGCCATGAGACTTACAATATATAGTGTCTGTCTTCATTTTCATTGTTTATTTAAAATTTGTTTTAGTATAGTATTTGTCAATCATCATTAATTAATTCATCATCCTTAAAGAAAGAAGTGGTAGCGCAACGGATAAGGCTTTGGGTTTATGATCGGAAGGTAGAAGGTTCATGCCACAGCACTGCCAAGCTGCCACTGCTGGGCCCTTGAGCAAGGTCCTTAATCTGCTCCGCTCCGGTGACCCTGCGCTCTGAGCCCAACTGCCTAACGCCTCTTGGATACGTGAAGGAAGAATTTTATTGGGCTGTAATTTACATGTAACAGGAAAATGCATCTATCTATGTAACAGACCGATATTATAATATTGATTATTGATGTTTTACAATTGTAAAACTTACATTTAAAAGTTATTATGGAATTCTGCTGCATTATAAAGTATATGCTCTTCTTTTGACATCATTTTAATCGATTCTGTAATCTTATACAGTAATCCCCTGCTTTACTGCGATTTATAGGGATTTATAGGGAATAGTTTTTATGGAGTTTTATTTTTAAATAATGAAATTAATTAATACAAATATAATTATTAATTATAAAATGAAGTAAAATGTTTATACAATACAGTACTGTATACATAAAATAGCATTTTTGGGGTGGCGTCCGTTGATCGCGGTTTTTCGTTTATTCTGTGCGGTTTTCGGACGTGACCACTGCGATAGAAGGGGGATTACTGTAAAGTGGTTATTTGAACTAACACTTTTACCTCTAATTCAGTCATTTTCAAGTGAAATTATTTTCAAGAGTACAGTTTTTGGCTACATTACCAGCGTTACTAACCTGAGACTTGCTGATAACATGGCTGGCCTCCAGCTGGATGGAGAATTTGAGGCCCAGCTCAGAAGAGAAGGACCCCATGGGTGAGAGTGTACCAGAAGTGAGCACTATACTGTGTACCGCTGTGCTCAGATTAGAAAATGCCTGCCAGCACACACATACACCGTTATCATCGAGTGCTTATAGAAAGGAAATTAATGATTTAGAGACTGGTTGTTTTTCTCTTTTACCTGCACTAATGTCACAGAAAATGAAAACAGAACAGGCTGACAGGGTCAGGAACTCACCACAGCAGGGTTAAGGCACCAAAAGCTGAGTGTGTGCACAAGGGTCTTGGTGCGAGCCGTCTGGCGGCGGTTGCGACGTGGCCGGGCAAAAAAGCCCTGGGCATCAGGTATATCCTCCTGGGTAATCCAAACATAAGTCTGCTGCAGAGCTACTCGGTAGTCATCTGCAAACCTGTACACATTATATATATATATATATATATATATATATATATATATATATATTTATATATATATATATATATACACACACACACACACACAGATTTAAAATTCACCTTCACAAACAATATTTGGCACAGCTGCCAGCTATTCTAGTTCATGTTCAAGTTCTATAAACTTTTGAAACAGTTGAAAAGATCACAGTGAAAACCATAAGAACAAAAAAAAAAAAAAAAAGTCACAGTAAAAGCAACAATTACAGCACACAACAAAATATTTTTAAACATGATAGAAATGCTAGGATCAACAATGCCTCTTTGATTAGCTGTTCATACAACTAAAATAAATAAACAATGTAATTAGAAATTTCTCAGTGCGAATGGCAGGTAAATTAATTAAAGTGAACAAGATTTGACTTTCAAAATGAAAATGATTTGCATTAAATAAACTGTAGATAATATTACAAATGAAATTCAATAGTTAATGAGCTTAAAATGTCAAAATAGTGTTATAACAAAAATTAAGGTGTACTGGTTAAGTAAACTTAAATAATGTGGACAAGTTGCGAAAAATATCTGCACTCCTGATTTTCTCAGTGACAAGCACCTTAATGAAATGTTTCCTTTGAATTATTAACCTTTAAAATCTTTTTGCTGTGTCACATGTTAGCATGTAAAACCACCTGTAAAAACAGCTTGAACAGCTGGAAAAAGACACGTTTGTTAATGACCTGCAGTTTTGGTGGAACAGGAATCCCAACACCATAAAAAGGCTCTTGAGCACAATCTGGGTCTTAGAGCTGATGGTAGGAACCTGTACCATGCTCTCTCTTCCATTCACCAACCCAACCCGCTCCTCTTTCTCCAACACTGCCTCAAAGTGCTTCTGCTCAGCAAGCAAACACACACAATTATAAATATTCTTCTCTGCTCAGGGAAAAATAAGGGAACAAAAAAACATTAGAATTGACAATGTCAAAGGTGGACTGTAAGCAACACTTTTTGGAACGGGATACCTGAAGCACTGGAAATGTGGCAGCTGTTATGCCAAGACCATGGAAGATGTCCAGGACTTCTTTCCCAGTCCACACCTTATAAGCAGTCTCATAATCTCTGTCTTGCAAAATACCGGAACTTTCTTGTATCCAGCTGCACACACACATAACCCTATTTATCAGATAAATTTGATACCAGCTGTGGTTTCACAGTCTTGTCCATTATGTCTTTGATTATTAGGCATTAATTTGACATGTCCAGATCTTAACTGGCTATCCTAATTTGTCCTGCAATTAACATCCTGTCTCATGAGATGATACACAAGAACTTGTCAATAGAAAGCAAGTTGTCTCTGCTTAGTAATCGATAAAAGATTGATAAATTAATTTCTACATGATGCAATCTCCCCATTATCGCAATCATTTTTGTCCGATATCATTAAGCTCTATTTACCTCTTCTTATCAAGTTACATTCTGTACAAACCAATAGCCACATGGGAGTTAGCAAAGAGATCATATTTAGATCGTTCTACAGCCTGTAAAAAAAGAAAGAAGGAAAGTGTACTTGAGCAGGCTGCAGCAAATGGCCAGAAGAGCCTCATGGTGATTCCGACGGATGTTATGTGTCACCATGTTCTCAAGATCATCACGTGCCTCCTGCAGCTGATTCTGGTTTAGAGTGAAGCTGGCAGACTCACGGGCACAATCCTCAATGTTATGAGCCTCATCCAACACCACAATTTGCCCCTTTAGATTAATGTCCATCTGTGAAAAGGATAGGAGCAATCAAAGACTTCATTAAGTGATGTAAAATGGTACATGATTGATAAGTTAAACATCAGATTTGCAATAAAAATGGTACCAACATTTATCAAGACTAACGACATGATTTATAATTTCATGAAAACTATTATATCTTAATGCAAATATTATAGCACAGATAACTTTGTAATACTAAGATGCATATGCAGTAGCATCTAAATGCACATTATGGTTATTTCATGCATTCCTATTAATTTGTCAATTTTTTTTTTTTAATAAACGGTCTAACTGGGAAAGAAACTCACACTGTCCCGGATAAGAGGGTCCAGCAAGTAGTTGTACGGGCAAAAAACAATGCAAGCATCCTGCATAAGCTCCCGAGCTGCATAGTAGGCACAAGAACGCAGCTTGCTGCCCAGACTGACAAGTTCTTCTATGTCCCAGGCCTGGTGCAGCCCATGCACCCACTGCAAAGTATTCTGTTCTCGCATCTTATGAACATTGTGGTAGAATCGGCATAGTTGCCCCTGTAAAAGAAACAAAACTCAAAATGAATAATTAAAAAAATATTTAACTTCTAATTAATAAATACTTAGACTCACGTTTCACTGATAAACTTTAATAAAATAGACCTTACTCAAATAAAATGAAAGGTCTATATATATATATATATATATATATATATATATATATATATATATATATATA
>JAAIIK010000120.1:1384108-1395070 GCA_014706435.1 Silurus glanis
ACACACACACACACACACACACACACACACACACACACACACACACAAACAGGTTCTCCTATGTCATGGACAAACACCAACACAGATTCTTATAATGGTATGGCATCACATTTTGTAAGGTGCTATTTACAGGGAAAGAATAAGCAGTTTTCATTTTATCTTAGCTAGACACTTAGTGAACACTATTTTTTTTATTTAACTAATCAGGCACTTCGGTTGCAGCAGCGCATTGCATAAAATCTGATTCAAGGCAGACACTGATATAAATACATGGCAGCAGGTTCAGCTAATGTTCACATCAACCATCTCAATGGTTTAATTGTTGGTGCTGGGTAGGTTGGTTTGGGTTTTTCTATAAATGCTAATATCTGGATATATTTACATAAAACACTCTCTAGACTTTACTCAAAACTATGCAGTTCTACAGAAATTACCTGCTTCAATTAAGTCAAAATGAACCAGAATCACAATAGAATGTTTCTGTCATGTAAAACCCATGCCATGCAGAACTGAGACTGTTTTAAGCACCAAGGGAAGTCCTCAGTATTCAGTATTAGTATGTAATAGAGTGATTTCAATGTGTTTCAACATGTCAAGCAACTTCTTCTTTCAGCGTCTCCCATTAGAGGTCGCCACAGCAGATCATCCGTCTCCATACACCACTGTCCACTACGTCTGCCTCTTATAAACCAACTACCTGCATGGCTTCCTTCACCACATCCATAAACCTCCTCCTTAGCCTTCCTCTTTCCTCCTTCCTGGTGGTTCCATCCTCAGCATTCTCCTACCAATATACTACATGTCCCTCCTCTGCACATGTCCAAACCATCTCAATAGCATGTCAAGCATACCCACACTAAAAAAGAAATGCTTCTGAAAATAAGAAAGGTTGAGACACCTCTTCCTAACTATTATATCCCATTACTCACTACAGTTATAACTTGATGACCACTCAGCTAGGTGAGCTATTTCTGACTAGTATTGACCAATGATGCATGGCATGCTCATATAGTATACATACAAAAAGTTAATTCACCTATCCCAGGTATTAAAAATTAGAAGAATTAACCATAAAACTAGAGTAAATTTAACACACCACTTCCAACTCACACAAATAATGTGCGCAAAATTAGCTAAGCATTGGAACTGCATCAGTTAGCAAGATGAGCCACTGAGTATTTACTTTGCTTTAACCAATTATAAATGTATCTGGTCAGAACTGAACAAATAAAAATGGCACAAGTTAAAATGGCAGTAAAATATAAAGTTGCAAAACCAGTAGACAAAAACTAGGTGTGTGTTAAACTGGGTTACTCATATGCATAACAAAATATTTTCAGGTTTTGACATATAATGTTGATGTACATCAATGTAGATACCAAACTGTTATTTAATTAATTAGGCCTACTTAAATGTTCTGTAGCAGTATTATTGACTTAATATTGTAATACATAATCTATTTATTGTATTTAATATAATTAATTTAATTAACTTTTTTTAATCAGTTACTTACAAAACCAATTAGTCCTACAATTTTTTTATGTGAAAAAATATTTTAAATAATTGTTCTTTAGAAATCTGTGAAAATGTGGGACCAAAGACCGAAACATAAAGAACGAATTTGGCCTGAATTGTTACTTAAAAGAAATCTGTCTCCAAAAGACCCACATATATATTTAAAAACACAAAAAATGCTGAATATATTGTCTTCAGGTTCTGTATAACGAGCAATCATATGTTTGCATGTGATGAGATTTTAAGCTTCTTAGCTTTCAATGAACTCAATGAATTCTGCCGTCATGTAAAATTCTCTGCTGCCACCCAGTGGTCAAATATCAATCTCCTAGAACAAATCCATGGTGGAGCGTTGTACAATGTCCAGTTCCTTCCTGCATGACTCCATGAGTAGACTTAAATGAATATTGGTTCGATCATAACAATGTAAATCATAACATAAAATTTGTTCTAAACTATAAAAAATAAATAAAATAAAAAAAGTGCTGAATCATGAAAATGTGCTAAGTGAAATAAAAATGAATATATTAATTATGTTAATAAATATTAAGGAAAATAAAAGATGCATTCAAACTGAAAAAAAAAACCACTTCAATAAAAGATATTGATAAAAAATAACACGCTCTCGTACTATACTATCGGTATGGATCTTGTACTATACTATCGGTATGGATCTCGGCGATCCAGCATTTCACTATCGGTGCCGATTAATCGGCATAATTGATTAACCAGTTGACCTCTTATTATTATCATCAAGGCTTAATGCGCACCTCAGTTCTGTGAACATTTTGTAAAAGATAAAAGTCATACGGAAATGAGATAAATATGATGGAAAGGCATGCACTGATCAGTTCTTGTTCATTTACAATAATCAAGCCTGCATTCTGCAAGATCCTGTTTTTAAGTGAAAATAAATGTCCCAAAAATGATAGGGAAATGATGAGTTATATGCCAAAACCTGTTGATAGCTTGGGGCTGAGAATTATGTTAACACCAATACGTTGCAATGAATGAGCTCAGTTCTCATTATACAGTATCTCACAAAAATGAGTACACCCCTCACATTTCAGCAAACATTTTATTATTTCTTCTAGAGGAACAATACTATAGAAATGAAAGTTGGATATATTTTAGTGTAATCAATGTGCAGCCTGTATAGCAGTACAGATTTACTGTCCTCTGAAAATAACTCAACATACAGCCATTATTTTTACAATAAACTGCAACAAAAGTGAGTACACCCTAAGTGATCATGTCAAAACTGTGTCCAAAGTGTCAATATTCTGTGTGAGCACCACTGTTATGTATCCTTCCACTCCTCAATAATGACATCATGGAGCTGCTGGATGTTAGACACATGGTGTTTCTCCACCTTCCACTTGTGGATGCCCCACAGGTGCTTAATAGGGTCCAGATCTTAGGAGACATACTTGGCCACTCCTTCACCTTCACCTTCAACTTCAGCAAGGCAGTTGTCATCTTGGTGGTGTGTTTGGGGTCGTTATCATGTTGTAAATCTGCCGCTTGTCTCAGTTTCTGAAGTGGAGGGCGTCATGTTCTGCTTTAGAATGTCACAGTTCATGTTGGAATCCATGTTTCTCTCAATGAACCACAGCTTCTCAGTACCAGCAGCACTCATGCAGCCCCAGATCATGATGCTACCACCACCATGCTTGACTGTAGGCAAGACACAATTTTCTTGTTGCTCCTCCTTCACACATGCTGGATACCATCTGAGCCAATCAAGTTTATCTTAGTCTCATCAGACCAGAGGACATGGTTCCAGTAATTCATGCTCTTGAAAAGGTTGTCTACAGCAAACTGTTTATGGGCTTTCTTGTGAGCCAGCTTCAGAAGAGGCTTCCTTCTGGGATGACATCAATGCAAACTGACTTGTTGCAGTGTGGTGTATGGTCTGAGCACTGACGAGCTGACCATCCCTTCTGCACCTCTAAAGCAATGCTGGCAGCACTCATGTGTCTTTTTTGAAGCAGCTTTTGCACCTGGCGAAAAGCACGAGGACTCAACTTCTTGGATGGACCCTTGCGAGGCCTGTTCTGAGTGGAACCCGTCTTGGAAAATCTCTGTATGACCCTGGTCACTGTACAGTACCTCAGTTTAAGGCTGTTACTGATCCTCTTATAGCATAGGCCATGTTTGTGGAAAGCAACAATCTAATTTTCAAATCCTCAGAGATTCTTTGCCATGAGGTGCCATGTTGAACATCCAGTGGTCAGAATGAGAGAATTGTACTCAAAGCACCAAATATTAGCTGCTCTAATACAAGATACACACATTTGTATGGTCCTGTCAAGCCAGTTATTTTGACAATAATGGCTGTATGTTGAGTTATTTTCAGAGGACTTCTGTACATGTTGCACATTGACTAAAATATATCCAAATTCTATTTCTATAGTGTCGTCCCTTGGGAACATATTCTAAAATTGTTCCTGAAATGTGAGGGGTGTACTCACTTTTGTGAGATACTGTACAAATAGTGTTTTATGATCAGTGTATCCAGTCTGAACTTAGATGTTTAAAGCAACAAAAAAAGCCCTGTATTGCACTGACAGGCAACAGCAACAGCTAATGCTTCAGACAATATTAAAGTAAGTATTGTACTTGGAATTAAAGTTGAAATATCCTTTGTCTATACTCACACAGCATTCAGCAGGTGACTGTCTGGCTTCTGGTTTGGCTTGACTGCCTAATTCCACAGTGAAGTTCTGAGGCCCATGATCAGCCCTTTCCATTTCCTCATCATCATCATCTTCAAACACCACACCTTTTTCAAAACATCTTCGCTTCCTGCTCTGCTAAACACCAAATGATCAACAAATTGCAGGTCCGTTTATGTAATCACTTAATGCTCAGAATGAACAGTGTCTTTACAAACTGGTCCTCAGTGTTCAGAACTGATATTTAGTTTATGGATTACAGATTAAGGTGTAATCTACATCAGTTTAAGATGAAAAGGCCTGAGTTTATCACCAACATGGAAAAAATTTATTCTAACAGCGAGTGTGTTTGCAGAAGAAAAAAAAAATCTAAATATTTACAGTCCTACCTTCTGATCAGTAGCAGGTGCCCGAAGGCGCTTCTTATCAGGCTTAAAATCTTCATCAACTGGTTCTGCTGTTGTAACGATGGAAGCCTGAAACTTCTCAGAAAGCTTGGATGACAGAGTGGGTCTCTTGGCTTGGCTTCCCTCTGCTGTTAGTGAGAAGAAAACTCATGAAATCAATCATCTCTACACCACAGACTGGGGGGGGGGGGGGATTTCGAATCACGCTAACCTCTCGGAGGTGTGATGGCTTGGACATCAGTATCTTCTCCAGTAAGGTCAATCACAGGTTTGGACATTGTTGTGTTGAAAGAAGTGGATGAGTAGTGAGCTCTACTGTGACATGCACACTGACATGGGGTGGTAACATGTGGCTTTTTTACATCACATGAATGGCTTTCTTCCTCCTGGTCAGACTTAGCTTAGAGGAAAAGAACAGATAGGAGAATATAAACTTCTGTAATAATCTTCACAATATCAGTGAAGATAGGAGTTTGTTGTTCAACACAGATTTACAATATTTCACCATATCACTCTGCCATCGCGTTTTTTGTAATTATACATCACACAGTTGCAGACATGTCATTCAGTAATAATTACAAATATTGACTTCATTACACTGCTTTCAGTAAGGGCATGCACATTTTGTGCAAAACTGCATATTTTGATGATTTTTGCAATAAATGACTGTTTAGTGAACATTTAAGTAACGTTTTGCATATTCATTGAAATCTAAAAATCAGACTGAAATGTAATGTACTTTAATTATCATATATAATCCAGTCTGTTATTGCACTACTATTATAAACAACTGTTACAGTGTGAACATTTCAGAAACTATTAAATGTTAATTGCAATGAACTGAACATTCATTTATTCATTTTTCTTCACAAGAATATTTATTCTAGTCAGGGTCAGAGCTTATCCTGTAGAAATGAACATAAATATTCCCACCTACTAGAAATTTAGTGTTGTGAATCTGCCTACCCACATGCTTCTCAGGTGGCGAATGCAAATTGCAAAAGCAGAACCAAACAAGGTACCAAGGGGCTACAAAAATAGCAATGCTAACAGTTTAGATTGCCCACATTTTTTTTTGGAACAAATAGCACATATTGTGCAGCACTAATTCATACCATACTGCGCCTGCTGCCATGCCAATGCTGAGCAGAGCAGTGCCAGGCTCTTCCCACTGCCCGTAGGGCTTTCCAATAAGCAGTGCTGCCCATGGTTCAGGCCACGAACAATCTGAGGAAGACAATTTTAGTGCCGGGTTGTTAGGACAATATAGAATATGGAAAGACCAAAGTTTTTTGACCAAAAGATGGAACAACACTCAGATAAACACACAGTACATTCAGCTGTTTAATACGTCAGGAAACTTACAGAGTTCATCATGGCAAGTTGAGAGGGATATGCTTTGCAGGGGAAGTGTATCTTCACTCCTCCTATGGTGTACTCTACTGTATCTGCAGCCATGCTGAGTGTGTACATGCGTAGCTGTTGAAGGACACTAAAAATTAAATGGTATGGTGGTACGCACTCACCTCCATCCCCCTTCATCCCCCATGAGATCCCTGCATATATACAAAAAAAAAGTGTGGCTACAATTTAGTTTATACAATTTAGTATTTAGTAATACAATGGAACGACAAACTCTCCTGCTTCCACACATACATAAGACGTGATTTTATTCTGTGCTTGCTGCGTGCTCGAATGTACAAAATCTCACAAAAAACACAGGTATGTGTGCGTGTGAGATAAAATAAATAAATAAACAAAAACAGTAACCATATACAATCTATAAGGAGTAATAACTGGATCAATTCGGTGTAAATCGTAGTTACTCAGGAAGATGTTGTGTCTGTGCACATACCAGCGACGTGATATTTCAGTTTTTCTTTTTTAATAAATCTGCAAAAATGTCAACAATTCTGTGTTTTTCTGTCAATATGGGGTGTTATGTGTACATTAATGAGGAAAAGAAATGCACTTAAATGATTTTAGCAAATGGCTGCAATATAACAAAGACTGAAAAATTTAAGGGGGTCTGAATACTTTCCGTACCCACTGTGTGTGTGTGTGTGTGTGTGTGTGTGTGTGCACGCACAAAATTCTATAGAATGTCTTTGGATGCGCTATATAAAAGATTTTGCATATACTTGAACTTGTAAACTCAAACCTGTTCCAGCATGGCAATGCCCCAGTGCATAAAACAAACTCCTTAAAGATATAGTTTACATGGTTTGGAGAGGAAGTGATCTTGAGTGACCTGCTATAGAGCTCTGATCTTATTTCTACTGAACACCTTTGAGATGCATTGGAACGCTGACTGCACCCCAGGCCTCCTCATCC
Organism: Silurus glanis; assembly: GCA_014706435.1. Taxonomy (NCBI): domain Eukaryota; kingdom Metazoa; phylum Chordata; class Actinopteri; order Siluriformes; family Siluridae; genus Silurus; species Silurus glanis. The sequence goes on from JAAIIK010000120.1 coordinate 1,391,043, forward strand.
TACATCAGTACCTGTCTTTACTTAATACCCCTGTGGCTGATGAACACAAATATCCATAAGCACACTAGAAAATTTAGCAGAACATCTTCCAAAAGACTGGAGGGAATTATAAGCGCGAAATGGGACTAAATGTGGAATGCGCTGCACAAAAAGCACATATACTTATGACCAGGTGTCCAAATCCCTGTATAATATAAATAGCAGCATCCCAAAAAGCCGACTGTTCCCTCTGTAGGTGCACTACACCAGGAAATAATTGATTACAGCTTTGCCCTATACAGGGCACTTCATGTATAATCAGCGAGTCATTCCGGACTGAACCACTGGAAGAGGTAACAGTTATCAGTTGATCCGAGCACGAGCGGATTCAATAACGCTGTCAGTTTTTCAAACCTATATGCTAACAGAATTATCTAAATTAGCAACCCAAATATCTCAAATTCAGCGTTTCAGAGGACAAACACTGACATCTTTTAACTTCGTACCTACTGTAAAACACAGCGCATCACAGATTAGAGCGCGAGCTGACTGCAGACTGTAAACACATCCAAACAGAAAATAAAATTCCCGCCACGCGAAATTCCGGTTCCGGTTTACGACCAATGTCTTTTCTACAAATCATATCATCTACTGCTTTTGGTGCGGGATGCAGTAACAGTTAGTGAAACGGAGTGAATTCAGCAACGTCAGTGTTTCCGGATGTGGGCGAAATTAAGTCCCTTCAATAAGAGCTCCACTTTTCAAAATAAAACTCTATTTTTAGGTTTGTGATAATTGCTTAATGGTGACGAGTTTCTTTAACGTTTTGGGGGGGTTGAGCTCATTCTTTCAAAATATAATTTGGATACTATTTAATAAAAGAACTGGTAAACATGAATGTGCATTGGGATAGTATTTACTTTTAGAGAAGAAAAAAAAAAAAAAAAAAAAGCTTCAAAGATTTCATGGTGTGGCTCATGGAGCACAGACCTGACCACTCACACAGATCCTATGTATTGGTTCTGTGTTCTGTTCTACCTCACAACCCAGACTTGTGTAGAATAAAGTAGTTCCTTTAATCTTGCTGTTGAACTCTTGGTAACCTCCCTGATAAGTTTTCTCTTCATCCACTCATTAACTTTGGAGGATCATCCTGACCATTACAATGTCGCTTTGCCTTATTTTTTCCACTTATTGTTTTGACAGTGCTCCACGGTACATTCAGTACTTTCTTTAATATTCCTCTCCTGATTGCTACCTGTAAACAATTAAGCCTCACAGTTTTTTCGGCAACTCTTTGTGGACCATGGCTCTTAATAGAATGCAACCCCAAACAGTTAAGCAACTACTACAGCAACAGCTGATTTTATCTGGATTTAAACAAAATCATTAAATATACCATTTAAATACAGGGCTAATTTTAAATGTGACAGGTTAACTCTGAGGACAGTTAGAGCACCCATTATGAAAGGGTGTGCAGACTTATGCAATCAGGGTGTTTTACGTTTTTATTTTAAAATGTTCCCAATGTTCCAATGTTCCCAAAGGCAGTCAAAAGAAGAGAAAACAATAATAATAAAAAGAATAAAAAAACCAATGAAGTATATCATGTCATTTCTATTAGAAGTGTTAACTGATTAATCCTTTATTTATTTTTTTTGTTTGTAGATTATTTTAATACTTCACAATTAGAATGATAAAACCTCACAAAGCTTGTATGGGAGCTACGCTGTCCCAATTTCGTCTTAAGATTACGTTACATGAGAAAAGTATGACTATTGTTAAGAAGATGACGCTAGCTAAAAGCCAGTGGCTATTGTTAGTTGTGTAGCCAACACTAGAGCTACTAGAGTATGATAATAAAGTATGATAATAGAGTATGATAATAGTTCTATAGTTCTATATGATAATAGTTCCCTACCTGGTACAAACTATGTTAGCTAGCAAATAATGACAGTTAGCTTGCTAATGAGACTAATGCTAGAGATTTAGTTATATCTTGAACATATCAGCTGTGCTAAGGATCTTATTCTGTTAATTAAGATTAGTTCTGGTCACTTTGGAAACCTTGTACTACTTGTATATACCTCAAGACTTTGGGTGGCAAGTCAACACATTTTAATTTAGTTTATCAAGTTTTTTATTTACCTGGTTAAACATAGCAGCACCTTAAGTTGCACATGAAAGTCTCACAGACAGGGGAAAAAACTTATAAATAAAACAAATAAAACCAACAAAACAAACATTAAACAGGAAATGAGATGCTGGGTAATGCTATTTAAAAGCTTCAACTTTGATGTGTATATATTTCTTGCTTCTTGAAAGTGTGCCTTCCTTTGTTCTGTAAACCAAAGTGTATAAAAGTACATAGACTATTGAATTGCTTAAAGTAAATTGTTCTGTGGAATATTTACAGGTCATCGGCGAGGAGAAATATCTTCCTGGTTCTTCTGTTGAATTGTTCACACGATCCTTCCACTGCGACGAATGGAAGACGGCAGGAATTCTTCAACATAAAGTGTCTGAGCCCCAAAGAACATACAAGGCAAAAAAATGTGTTGAGCAGAAACACTAGAGAGAAGGTGACAAGCGACACAGAAATTTGGGACATTTTTTTTTAACAGATCCTCCATTATTTTACACAACCCTTAAAAAAAATTGGAACATGACAGGTTTGTCACAATATGTCCAATAAAAATCAGTACACTATATTGCATTGTCATGCCTGCTTTAGTCGTAAAATCAATTTGTTACATTTTTACCCTCTAACTTTTGAGTCTGGATCCTCAGTAGCTTATAAGTAGTGAATCCAAGTTTGTGACAGTCCAACACAAGTATGTAAAAAACCCACGTACAAGATGAATGTTAGCAAACACATACAGTAGCATTTCCATGCTCCTGTAATAGACCTTGTACTTTGTTGGACTGCTTTTGATTTTTGCTCCCATGTCTTAGAGAAGGATGCTCGCTGTACCTCTGACAAGAATGCACAAGGAAGCGTGGCTATGGGAAAGACTACGGCATGCCCTCTTTCCTGCTGGGATAGAAAGATCCTCCAAGATCCGTTTGCCAGTGGGCACTATGTCACTATTCTTGCCACTCATCAAGCTTCTATCGAAGTCACTATTTACACATTCAAAATGTAATGGTTTAGAAAGATTATGTAGCCACACCCTCATAACAAAAACTTGCTTATTTCTTCTGTTTAATGTAATTCCTATGAAGACATAAGGCATATGATATAAACCTCAGCAACTGAATTTTACAAGATCTACATTGTGACATTCAAATCTTAATTTTTTTGTAAGTCATTTATTGTTGCTTTAACAAATAGATCTGTGATATGCTCTTAATATTAACATGGAAAAAAAACCCAGTGTACTTTGTTTAGGTTTTAAATTGGTCAGGTTTGCACTTTTTTTTTACTTTGCTCAGTCATCATTCTTGCCCTCTCTACAAAGCAATCACACATAACATTGTATCACATATAACCACACTCTTGATGTCACCCAAATGAGTATGGGTTACCCTTTTGAGTCTGGTTCCTCTCAAGGTTTCTTCCTCATAACATCTAAGGGAGTTTTTCCTTGCCACAATCGCCATGGCTTGCTCATCAGGGTTAAATGCACACCATTCACCTTAAATCTTAAAATTGTGTAAAGCTGCCTTGTGGAGATCTGCTAATTGGTAAACCAACAACGTACCCACTGAGCTATCTCTTCCCCCTTGTGCAAGCAGTCAATAGGCCTAATAAACCAACATGGCTTCTTTTCCTATATTTCAACATCATGTAACTCATATTAAAAGTAGGCCAAACAAGTTTTTTTTAAAAGACAAAGAAATAAAACAATATTTTAAACAGGTCTCTTTAATTAACAAATAGATTTACAGTTTAATGTCACAAAGTAGACAAAATATTAGATTCCAAAAGAGAAATAAAAATTTAACCTTGGCGATGCCAGGGTTTGAACCCACAACCTTGTGGTGATCTGCTAATTGGTAAACCAACACCTTACCCACTGAGCTATCTCTTGCCTCTTGTGCAAGCA
>JAAIIK010000121.1:39919-64716 GCA_014706435.1 Silurus glanis
GGGGCACAGAGCATGTGCTGTGAAGCAGATCATGGCTAGGCTCCTGTATATTTTAATACATAATTAATACTCCACCTGTTCCAGTTCAGGAGATGAACAGAGGGGGAAGAAGGAGGAAAAGAAAGCTCAAGTGTATTAGCATGTGAGCAGGGGATAAAGTGAGATCTCACAAGGGAAATAGACAGCAATAGAGAACAGGGTGAGAACGAAAGAGAGCACGAGACCAATTAAGAAGAGGAGGTAAGAGTGTAATGACACTATTAACACATTTAAGAGTCCCAACACATGTTACGCTGATTATCTCTCATTTACATACATATTGAACTTGTTGCTTGAGCCAGAGGTGTTTTACATGTGCATCGAAAATGTAGCTAACCTCACCAACTTCACAACAGACAGAACCTTAATACAACTTGGAAAAAAAACTTTAGAGGCGCCAGGCAGGAGTAGAAGAGTAGAAACAAACAGTAATAAATATGATGAAATAATGTTCTGTGTGAGCAGATCATAAATAAATGCCTTGGGATGAGCACAGGGAAGCCCTAGGTATAAATATATCTATAGCTCCCAGGTGAGATTCTCCATTGAAGCAATGATAAGTCTCGGCAATGAACTCTTTCTTGGAAGTGTTAATCTTCTTGGTGTATTCATTTAGGACGTAAGACAGTCCAAAAGCAAGAAAAGTAATGTATCAAGACTAATCAGGTAGGTCTGGCAGGCGAAAGGAGCCACAGTGGCATAAGGGTTGTTGAATAAATAATACAAAAGGTAGAAGTAGGCAGCATGGTTCTTCAATGTTTATAGCATTGGTCTACTGATAGGAAAAGACCTCTTTTGATACATACTGAGCACTACAGACCAGGAACACCCTACGAGAGCTGTAGTTTTGGAGATGCTCTAACCCAGTTGTCTAGACATCCACATTTGGCCCTCATCAAACTCGCTCAAATCCTTACACCTGCCCATTTTTCCTGCTTCGAACACGTCAATAACTTGCTGCCTAAAAAAATCCCACCCACTTACAGGTACCATGGTGAAGAGATAATCGGTGTAATTCACTTCACCTGTCAGTGGTCGTAAAGTTATGCCTGATCGGTGAAATTGTTCAATTTGAATAAAAATGTCAGGCAAAAAAAGAGAGAACAATCAAACTTGCTTGCTTCTTAATATGTGTCATAACTTGATTTTCTGTTCAGAGAAACCACACCATCCACATGAAGTCCACCACTGCAGTTTTGTGACAGCACCAGACATCTGCAGAATTGTATTCTTTTGTGTTCTTTTCATTTCCATTTTTATCTTCCTCCTCCGACGTTCTAGACACGATCAAATTCATGCAAATGCTATCTTTAAAGGGCAACGCTGAAGTAGTTGGGTCAACTTTCATCGAAATGACAAAAAATAAAATATAGGGCAACCTCAAAGCACACTTAAGCTATTCACTTTGTGTCCCTGCCAAAACGCTTTCCCCGGAGTGATGCGCCTGATAAAGGACCTGATTTGAAGATGGGCATAAAAAGGAATTGGAGATAATCAGGACTCATCTAACGCCACAGTGAGTCTGGCGGTCATTAATCTTAGTTAAATAGTGAATATAATAAGTCTTTGGTGGCTTTGAAATGCATGGCCAGTTCAGCAAGCATTCTTGACAGTGTGACAGATGCTTGTACGGCCTGCTGATGAACTGAGCCCGCTAGCAATGTTCACCTCATCGTGACAGTAAGCAAATGAAGATCCTGGGCAGGCAGATTCGCAAATCTTCACTCTTTGTTTGAAGATAGCCAGTGACTCAGCTTTTTGGACAGCCAGGGGAGTTTCTTACCTACTTTGAGTGTTTGGGGGTGGTGGTGAAGAGAAAATGGTACAAGAGCAGGGCTTGAAAAATGTCCTCAGGTCCATTTTGTCTTTCTAATCAAGCATCAGTGCTTTAAATGGGATGTGGTCGGCTACAGGGAACCAGGGGAAAACTGCCCTCGAGCATTCCCTTAAGGCAGAGTTTGGATATTCCTGTCCTTGCACTCAAATCCCTACTAGTAGCACCTTTTTTTTGGAGTGATCTCTGGTGTCTCATTAGCCAGCCACTATAAAAGGCCATTTGAGGAATGAGAACGAACAGATAGAGCTCAGCAGTTTCTGGACAGAAGGGCTGTGAGTTCCAATCCGCAAACTGTCGAATGTCTGCCTCATATTTCAACATCTTTCTAATGAAAAGAAATGCAAGCGAATGAATTCCAGAAATGAATGAATGAGGTTTAAACTAAAGCTTATTACCACAAATTTCCCTGCTCAGCATGTTCCAAGCAAGACTGTTTGTTTGTTTTTTATGTTGTGTGCTTTTTTGTTGTGACTATGCGTCTTTGTTTTGGTTCATTTCGGTCTCTGCTCCTGTTTGACCATTGGCTTATTCGCATAATGTATTCAGCTGTCCCGTGTTTAATCAGTTTGCCTATTTCCAAGTACGAAGTGGTATCACAAAGTTTAGAGACTAGTTTTGTTTACAAGAAAGTACTTTATTTATCAAGGTTTATACACTATCATCTTCAAAATAATCCCCTTGGATAGCAATAAAGCGATCCCAGCGTTCCTGCCACTTCTGGAATGTGTCCTGAAAGTCTTCTTTTCGAAGCGTGTCAAGCACCTTCTGAGATTCACGCTGGATCTTTGCAATGGTGTCAAAACGGTGACCTTCGGGCTGGATCTTCATCTTCGGGAAGAAAGCGAAGTCCAATCTGGCAAGTAAGGTGGGTGAGGAAGTCAAATCTTGTGGATTGTTCTCCGCCGATCATCATGCACAAGTTGCCTACTGGTTTCGACATTTTTGTGGGTTGAGCTCGTTAAAACTCTTTCTGATCTCTCGTCACCTTCCAGTGCCGTTCTTCCGATCTTGAAGCGCGCTACAGCTTTGCTACAGCTTTCACAATACCTTCAGCACTCAATTTCCTCACGTTTTCATTCACAGGTCATAGCCATTTTATACATATTGCAGATTAATTATTCTGTCCAACCTTAGTCATACCATCCACAATCCCTGCATGAGAATGTACCATTTAACCCAGAAACACACTGAGACAAAACTTAAAATGAGGACATATTAATTTCCCAAATAAAAAGATATGAGGTTGCTCCTCAGAAGGCCAAAAAGGAAAGATGGCCACTTCAGAAGGCAATAGGCTGTGTCTCGGAGCTGACACTAGCGTCTGTGGGTTTCCTGTGAGATTCATTTCATTTCCTCACACACCTACTCATATCGCCAGCAACCCACACTGCATCCGAGATTAATAACACAGTTCTCACTCTGAGATTTTTGGACGCTTCTTTCTAATTCGCCAGCGAGTCGGACACGCCAATACGCCGCCTGAGACTGGACTTTTTGAAGAAAAATATGTAAATAAATCATATTAAATAATGAAAATAACAAATACCACACTACTAAAAATGTTTATTTTATCCAAAGAAATAAGAGTATAATCTTATTTTTTTTTACCTGAAACGGCTTTATATTCCTCTGCCTATACCAATGCACTGAAAACCCTCTGTACGAACACAATCCGTTATGCTGAATCATTTGAAATGCTGTCATTATTTTGACTTAATAACTCATTATTTATACTTAATAACTTAAAAAAAATATGCTTTATACTTGTTGCATATACTTTACAGAACAGTGAAATTCTTTTCTCATATATCCCAGTAATGTTAAGAAGCTGGGGTCAGAGCACAGGGTCCGGGGGTTCAGGACTCTATATCGCCTTGCTACCACTTTTGGGCCCTTGAGCAAGGCCCTTAAACCTCTGTGCCCTAGAGGTGCTGTAACAGGGCAGACCCTGCTGACCTCAGCTTCCTACATTGCTGGGATATGTGAATTAAAAAAACAATTTGGAATCAATACAGTGTTCTAAATCTAAAATATGGTATTTAATTCACATACACCCACCACCCTGTTCATCTCATGGTGACCCATTCGGTCACATGACAGATGATAAAGCATGCTTGAGTGCCTATCGATTCAGCACAGCAGTGATAAAGAACAATAGCCATACTCTTCCCCTATGTTCCTCTTTTCTATTTTATCTCCTCTCAGTCTCACATGATTCCTTTTTTTCTGTACTAGTGTCACACACTCATTTCCCAATTTTCTCGCATCACTCTATCTGCATTAATGGCCCCCTCATATTCAATATCTGCTTTACCACTCAACACACCAATCTATATCAGTATCGCTTTAGTACATGAGCGGACCAAATAATACAGAATGGACACAGCGACTGTGTTTCAGTTCACAATTTGTTGGTATTGAGGTATGTACAGTGTATGTGTGGCTACTCTGGACCTCCAGACTAGCCTGATTCATCCTGATTCTTCTTGTACTTGGAGTTCCTGCTGCTCTAGAAGGTTTAACATGGATTGTCTAAAGATTATTACTTCATTACGTTATTCATTAATGTAGGTTTGTGCCTAAATTGTGGGAAGCTGAATGGGAATAATTGATGAACATACAGGGAGATACATCATCTGCAATTAGCAATTGGAGCACTTCTATTATATAGGGTCTGTCAAAAGCGAGGAAAAACCAAGACTTTTATATTTTTATAGCTTTTGAGAGACATTGCAATTTACTTTTGTAACTTTTGAAACTTTATTTCCATAAAGACAATAGTTCCCTGGTGGTCTAGTGGTTAGGATTCTGCGCGCTCACCGCTGCGGCCCGGGTTCGATTTCCGTTCAGGAAACCGACCCCAGCCATTAGGGTTGCACAAGCCAGTGCACTCTTAGTGCCGGTCCCAAGCCCGGATAAATGGGGAGGGTTGCATTAGGAAGGGCATCCAGCGTAAAAACATGTGCCAAATCAAACATGCGGATCACGAATACAGATTATCTGCTGTGGTGACCCCTAATGGGAGAAGCCGAAAGAAAGAAAGAAATTTCCATAAAGAAAATCCTCCCTTACCATGAATAACAGCTTTACACACTCTCAGCATCCGGACAGTTTGTTTCTCCAAACATTCATTTTCAATACTTTACCATGCTTCTTGTAAAACGTGCCAAAGGTGTTCTTCATTTCAAGATTTCTTTCCGACCTTGTGATGCAGCTCATCCCAGAGCAGTTCAATAGGATTTAGGTGCAGTGACTGGGCAGGCTGTTTCAGATTAGATGTCACTCCAGACGACTGTTTACTCTCTAAATAACTCTTACAGAGCTTTATATTTACGCTTCGGCTCTTGTCTTGTTGTTTGGTGACATCGGGTCTAATGAGCCGCAGTCCAGATGGAATAGCAAGGTGCTAAATAAGTCTCCAACCATCCCTGCTCCAAAACAACCCCAAACCATTCAGCTTTCACCTCCCTGATTGACTGTGGGGGTGAGGCAGTCTGCTAACATCTCTCCCGTTCTTATCTTACGTTCTTCTGTTAAAAATGTAAAATTTGTACTCCACTGAACTTTCTTCCAGTCATTAACTGTCCAATTGTTGTGTGTTTTATGAAAGGAAGAAGTGTCGGTCTCAAACAACAAACATCTAGGTGTTTCCTAGACTTTTGACAGCACTGTAGATATTAACACATTCATTCATTCATTCATCTGTAGAACAGGCTTTGGCCTAAACAGGTTCTCAATGGCTCCAATAGACAGCTCAGATGTGACACCAAGCCCATTAGAGGACACCATTTAAACGCAAAATTCTTTCAAAACTACATGTATTGTTCAGCATCCAGTTCACCGAATCGAATGCTGTGTGAAGAAAGTTGACCTCGGGATCAAACCAAAAACTGTGGAACTTAAATTCATTGTTTAAGATATTTCTATAAGTATGGAAATCAGTTTTCCATACTGAAGTATGCAGGGCACACAGTGACAATTTCACTGACAGGAACATACACTCACATGCTCATTAGCCCCATTTCTTCAGTGTTGGAGGTATTTTATAAACTAGGGATACACACAATGAGTGTATACTTCCACTACATAATGAGAGACTGAAGAAATGATGAGCTGAGAAGCACCACAGCATCATAACTTATGCACACCATGAGCCCTGACTAGTTCGCCAATGAGAAGGGAAAAGCATACTGAAACCATATGATGAGTTGTGTGTGGATTCTGAAAAACAAAAAATGTTTTCCAAGCTCCACTGACAGTGATTATAAAACACCATCAAGCTCTGGTCACAAATTCAAACCTTAACAAATGTAGCTCAAGGACATTCCAGAACGATTCATACTTTATTTAATAGTCCGATTTTTTTTTTTTCCCAGTAAAACGTATTTAGCAACCTATTTTAAACACTCTAAAAGACCTACACTAAAGATACAGACATGCAGACACCAATTCAGTATCAGGCAGAAAAACGAAAACACAGACGAGGCCTTGAGATCTTCGCTCAAGGCGAGAATTAACAAGGTGGATATAAACACAGTTTTCATGACAACTCATGTATGTGAGAAACCTGTGTGAAAGGCTAATTTTCGATCTGACCATGGTGGCTAATGAGAGTTAGACAAGTTTTAAAGGCATGTCCAAGTCAATGTGTAGTGTGCAATTTCAGAGAGTGCTAACAAGCGATGCTAAGGAATGCTAATCTAAAAATGAAACTGACTAATCTAGAAGGAGATGCAGCTAAATCATATATCACTCATCAGCCTGATTCTAAAAAAAAAAAAACTCAGACAACTTCCAAAAAAGCTTTTTAAACTATTGCACAAGGATTATTTCCAGTGGCAGGTAGATATAATCTACTTTGCTAGGCTTTTTTTGCTTGTTCCATATTTCTAGTTGTTTTCCATGTGCCAGGGGCTATGAATGAGTGGTACAGTGTTATTCTGCAGTATCAGGACAAAACGATCTAAAGTTCATTGTGTGGACATTGTTACCGAGTTGCACAAAGTAAGTGACTCTTTGCAAGTGGGAGTTGGACTCCTTCACAATTTCCTTAATGAGGAGCCAGTCCTGGCGGAATTCGCCAAATTGAATTTATATGTATGTAATTATATGTAATTGATTCGTCCCATTAATTATGGTCCAGTTCAGCTGGTGTCATGGTTAATATTGCACACTTTTGATGAGAAGAGGCGCCGCACTGGGATCGTTTGGGCGAATGGCAATTATTCAATTAGAACGCGCAAGTCCTTATGCATCTTAATCCTATCCGGGTTGAACTGGAGGAAACGTCAAGTTTAATCAGGAATAACTCGTCAGGTAGGCTAGAGGAGAAATGCACAAAGATTAGGGTTGATATGTGTCTGCTTGGTCTCACTTTTTCACTCTGTTTGCCTCTGTGGACTTTAGATTTACTAATGTAAAGTCAGACCTTGACCATTCACACAAGGTCAGACCATTCCCTCTTGGTCAGACGATTCCCTCATGGTCAGACCATCCTCCCTAGTTTAGACCATTCCCTCTAGATCAGACCTTTCTCTCTAGGTCAGACCATTCCCTAAAGGTCAGATTGCACCCTCTGGAGAAGACTTTTCTCTATAGGCCAGAATAGCTGGAATAGGGGAATGCTGGCGCTAAACGATCCCTGACACTATCTCCTTTAGATCAGACCATTAATGCTAGGTTTTTTGTTATGTTAGGTCAGACCATTCCCTCTATATTGGTCATTTTCCCTGGTGTTCAAGGGGTTTTATTATGTAAAACAAAATGTGTTGAGGTTTCAAAATCGATTGTGATTTTGTATATGACTTTCAATAACTCATTATATATTCAGGAAAAACAATGCCACATCTAATACCTTTTTCAAAATAAAAAAAAAGCCTGTTTAATGAATACCTGAGCTATAACCAGGCTTACAATGCCTGTGTGTCCAACACTTGACATATAACTAAATCAGCCTTGTTTCTTCTGGCTGCATTTAGATGCATAATTCCCAAAAGTATATTGACAAGAAGAACTGGATAAGAGTCTCATATCAAAATCAGGTACACACGCCTTATCGGCAAAAGTTGTTAAATCAAAAACACATTAAGGCTATTTGTATTTCCTTTAACGCCCTCCCTCCAGGCCATGTTAAAAAATTAGCTCAATAATTCTTCTGCCATTTGAATTATCCTATTAGTGCAAAGTGATTACAAAATAGCAAGACTGTCTGACGTGATTAAGATTCAATCAAGGAAGGTTATTATAAAATAATGCTAATATGTATTCAAATAATTGTGGGCATCAAATTATAGAGATTGCATCTTTAACATCGAGCCCACTCGCAGCTTTATTAACCTCTAAATAGGCAGTTTTTAAATTTCCATGAGACAATGAGAAAATGATGAAAAAATCATGAGAAAATCGCTAAATGACCTCTGTTGGACCCTTTAGGTGGATCCTTAACCCTCATCTGCTCATCCCTGTGCTTTTAAGTGGTTTATATCCTGTTTTTTCATATGTTTAACCCATATCCTCAAGGTTCAGACATTATACACCGATCAGACATATCTTTATGACCACTAAACGTAAAGTGAATAACACTAAATATCTCTTCATCATGGCACCTGTTAGTAGGTGGGGTTTATTAGGCAGCAAGTAAACATTTTATCCTCAAAGTTGATGTTAGAAGCAGGGAAAATGGGCAAGTGTAAGGATTTGAGTGAGTGTGATGAGGACGTCTAGACGACTGGGTCAGAGCATCTCCAAAACTGCAGCTCTTGTGGGATGTTCCTGGTCTGCAGTGGTTAGTATCTATCAAAAGTGGTCGAAGGAAGGAAGAGTGGTGCACCGGTGAAAGGGTCGTGGGCGGCCGAGGATCATTGATGCACATGGGAAGCAAAGTCTGACCTGGGTGGTCCGATCCAAAAGATGAGCTCCTGTAGCTCAAATTGCTGAAGAAGTTAAAGCTGCTGAAGCTCGACAGATCAGGACTGTTTTGGCAAAAGGGAACCAGCACAATATGAACAGGTGGTCTTAATGTTATGCCTGATTGGTTTATATGGCCCCGTTTAATTGTGTACTAAATTCAACTAAATTCAGTACGGATTTTATTCATGAATATTAATTTAAATTACATTTGTTGGTCATACAACTTTACTTTTTTGGTGCTTGGACCCCTTAATAAAACTGAATTATCTGAACTGGGAATTAAAAAATTAGCAAATGCAGTCTTAATAACCTTGAGATATTAAAAATGCTAAAATGAGCAAAACCCTTGATGGACCCTTAAACTGCCTAGTTTAGTACTTGGATTAGGTTTTATCCTGCTGGTAAAACATTCATCCAAACAGTCACCCCAATAAAAGCATTTGTAGTCAACGTTTGATGGGTGCTTTTCTGATATTACACAGCAGATGCTAATCTGGGAGATTAGGCCAAATATACTGTTGCATAACTTGACCTGGTGTATTTTTATAACCCTTTGTCCATTGAGCATAAAGAAGACTAGAAGAGATTGCAACAGTAACTGCTTTAGCACTATGCCAATGGACTTGATTCACATTTTTGGTTCCTTGTTTATTGTTTGGTTTGATCGGGATTATTTTATCTGTGTGCACTTTGGTAAATATTTTCACCCTTGCATCCACTTCAGGTAATTAGCTAGCATCGTTCTGATTCACGGGGAATTCCACCATCGGGCTGGAAATTGCAGCAAAAGAGTTTGTCAATTCATGTAACATTTTTGATAACAAAAAATCATTTTATATCTTTATATCAGTCTTAAATCCACAAAGAAACATCTGGGCAGCCTTGAGAACCACTATACACTATGTCTCATTTTCTTTTACAAAATGTATTCCCCTGTTTTATGCTTTTAAACCAGTAAACAGTTACAGATCATTGCTTCTTGATATTTGCAAAGTAAATTAAACCATTAATTACAACATGGTACTACGTGCCAATGTGGAAATAGAAAAATATATAAATAAATAAATAAATTGACTGCATGTGCTAAAATCCCCAGAGACTTTAAAGTCTACCTAATGAGTGTTTTGCTGTTATTAGTTCTGAGTTGTGAGTTTGACTCTTATTAGTTGTAGTTGCAGGTCTTTTTCTTTTTTTTTTTTTTTTTTTTATTCAGATTGGAGGTTTCAATCAATTCAGCTTCAGAGAACTCAAAGACTCATATGTGCTGGCTGGCTAACCGAAACCTAATTAGCCTAACCCCTGCTATGGCTCCCAGTGAAGGCATCATTACCTCTGCTGAGATGTTTTCACACCTGACTCCAGACCTTGCTGATTTATTGGCAGGATGATCTTTTTAGCCTCTCTGCACAGCGCTAAGGGAGTTGTTACTCGCCCTCCTGAAGAGCCTGATCAAGCTTAATAGACATAACAGTGTTATTAGCTAATAAATCCTGATAGGTCTGGCTGCTTAAGAAAAGCATGCAAGCAGCTGGTGACTCTACACACGAGTTTACAGCTTGAAGCTTTTGCTTTCACATTCGAAGTGATGCCTTTTGCTACTTAACCCATCCTTATTGTTCGGAAATCAGTCAGTAAAGTTTGTATGAAATCTACATGTCATTTTCGAGCCACATGCTTTGGTTTTCATCCCACTCTTACCTCTACCTGAGCACTGGTCTACTTTTCAAATGTGTGCACCTGCTTTGTGTCTAGCTGAACATTTATGTGGGAATTTATACTGTTTCTTTGGTTTTATTGAATTGCTATTTAGCCTTTCTGCGTGTTCTCTGTTTGTAATTTACAGACTTGTGATTGGTCCTTGGTGCAATTTACATGTGATTCAGTGGGTTCAATTATGACTATGAGGTGGTATCAAAAAGGGTTGAGACTAGTTTTGTAACACGCTTACAGATGCATCACAATTCTGCACGCACAGTCACAAGGAGCACAGACCTTCATAAGTCAGTGTGCCAAAAAACATCTTCCTGTGTGATTAATGATATTACGACCATATGCGTTATCACGCCTGTAATTCTGATCACGTGCGCACTCATCGAACTTTCCACATGTTGCTAGATTTGGCTGCTGCGGACTTCCCGAAGATAACGATCCAGCACAAGGGTCGCTGTTTTTGCTTGTCACGTTTCGAAAAGAAGACTTCCACGACACGTTCCAGAAGTTTTTGATACCACCTCGTATGAGCGAACTGAGTTCTAAAAATAACTCCTATACTGAGCTTATGCACTTACATCACACTTCATAGAACATCTTGTCGAAGCAGTATGGATTGAGGTACCAAAATTTGAGCAACACATGAAAATTGTCTTTTATTTAGTAAAAATATTGCATACATTATTGACAATCATAATATATATTTATTCTAAGCATTTTTACAACCTTTGGTGTAGATGAGAATATTTTGCATGTTGTAAATGTTTTGATCAAAAATATGGAGAACTGCGGTCAAGTGTGATGCAGAATTCTGAATTACACTTGTGCCGGCCAAAACAGAGCCTTCTGCCTCGGTTAGCACCTCATAGCTAAATGTTTTACTTGCTAATATGTTCGATTTAATGAGGATGTCTAGACTCCAGAAAGCAGCTGACATACTAATAGTGATGATTGGAAAATCTTACTGCTTCCCCAACTCTATGGATAGTTTATCTATTTCCTAGTCCATGACTCCATTTATAGGATGTCAAACATGAAGATGTCAGACATGAAGAGCTTTTACATTTTTTCAACACCTCTCGATGAAAAAAAGATAGCAAAGAAGAAACTTTTTAGTCTGAGTAAAAAAACAACATCTAGTAAGCATGCGTTAGGCTTTTCCGAGTGGGAACTGCATTAATAAATCAGGTCTAATTAACAATTTTACAACGATATCTACCTGAATCTAATGTTGGTCTAGGGTGAATCCAATCACGTATAAGTTTAGACCCAAATTTAGCTTTAATATGGATTGATGCCTGTTTTTCTTCTAGGCAGGCATCATTACAGCGTCACAATCCTCCTAACAAAGTCTGTTTGATATACAGAACAATGCAACTAAGACTTTTGAGACAAGCTTGCAATTATTTACTCATGCAATTTCTCACTTGGTCAAAAAGTCAATCTGATTAATACATCTAATTTAATGAGAATCGAATAACACCAACAGACAATGCATCAGCCTTTGCTGTAATACCAGAAAACCTGATTCTGTTCTTCATTCATGTGAATCACATGTAAAGCTTTCTAATCGACACAATTGGGAACATTTGTTCTTTCATCTCCACAAAGATTAAGCTTCTTGACTTGCTTTTTTTTTTTTTTATCTCCCAAAGTTCTTCGAAACTTTCCATCCCTTGGCTTAGTAATAAGATAACATTAATTGAACAAATTCATGTTTCTGACCTTCCTGATGAAACTTCTCACCATCTCCCCAGCAACACATTCTCTCTATCATTGCTCAACATTCCCAAACATTCCTAACATCCCTCAACAAGTGAAATGTTTCACACTTTAACTTCCAATGGCTTCTTGAAGCTTACCTTACATATTCTGTAGCCAAATGATGTACTGGAAGCAAAAACAAATTCACCTCTTTGGTAAGTAACTAAAGCCAGACAAGTTTTGCATATGTTTTTAATGTTTCCTTAGTTAAGCTGGACTTGAAGGATGGTGATTGTTATGAGGTGAAATGTGCCACATATAAGTGTGACATCATGGCTTTTATTGAGGAAAGTCCAAACACCAAAAATCATAGTGGTGGTCAGGAAGGCAGCATTAACAATATATATATAAAGCATAGGAAATAAAAGAACAATTAGAACAACTGCAAAAACAATTATTATTAATTATTATACCATGAAACAAGTCTTTTAGCACAGCGGTCCCCAACCTTTTTTGTGCCATGGACCGGATTAAAGTCAGACAATATTTTTACGGACCGGCCTTTAAAGCTATTAAACAAAATAAAATGATACGACCGGCATAAAAACTGGTCTTTTCTAAATATAATAATAAATGTGAATCCACTGTGTTGTTTTTTGTTCATTTTGCTCGCTTGGGGGTTTGAATTTAGCGGTAATGTATTATGTGTTAGCGGCCGGAGCAGCCTCTTTAAGAAGGTAGCGGATGGAGGTAAGACGTGTGACCGAGGCATCATGACATGCATCAAGAGTGAGTTATAGACAGATGTGGAGGAGAGAATCCGGTAAATATCCAAAATAAAACATCGTTCAGAATCAGATTATTAAATAAAATGGAAATAATGTAAGGTTTGTATTCTTTCTGTGCGGCCCGGTGCCAATTGACCCACGGACCGGTGGCGGTCCACAGCCACTGTTTTAGCATACTCACACATTATTCAGATAAAGAGCAAAAGAAAAATTCTTTTAAACACCTTTGGGCTGAGTGAGCACAAATCTTCACAAAATTGAGTTGAACATCTTCCCATAAGGGTGGAGATTATTAACTGGAGACTAAGTGTGCAATGAGGTGTTCGGAAAGCACATCCCAGTCTAATGTTCAGGTGTCTACATACATTTGTCTATATGTATTTTTCAGTGATTTTTCCAAATTCAGCTGTTGGATTTTTGAAGACTGCCTCACAGATACTATGAAATATCTATGTAAATGTACTGAGTTTCTATTGTAAACAAAATGCAAATGAAGGATTTTGTGAGGCTGCAGGTGTTTAAATGAGCTGGACTAATGAAGGTTGCGAGCAGAACCAGCATTTTCCTGCATAGAGATTCTAAGGCATTTCAGCAAATATGAAATTGGCACCACTTTTTCCTCTTTTGTTGGTGCTTTGTGGGACGGCTGAAGGTCAGATAAGAAAATATTTTTATTTTTCGTCAGAGTTGACCTGGTTTGCTGCTCAGAAATACTGCAGACAAAACTACACTGATCTGGCCACTATCACCAGCGATGAGGAAAACCAGAGAGTTATTCGGACTATACCATCCAATGTGCCGTACGTATTTATTGGGTTTAACAGAACATCACAAGGTTCAAATACTTGGCAATGGTCGGATGGAGAACAATTAATTTTTTTTGCCTGGAAGTCTGGAGAGCCCAATAATTATATGGGAAATGAGGGCTGTGGTTCCATAACTGCATATGGTTGGAATGACAGCCCCTGTTTAAACCTATTCCCTTTCATGTGTGAAAGGAAGGTTCAATTTGTGCAGGAGAATAAGACATGGGACGAGGCTCTGGAATATTGCAGGAGATACAACAAAGGCTTGGCCTACCTAAATACCGAGCAAGACATATTTACAGCCGAAACCATGGCTGCAAAATTTGGAATAGCAACTTTTTGGACCGGACTGCACTTCATAAATGGACAATGGTTGTGGGTAAATGACAATGCAATAAAGAACAACGTCTCCCTGTCCTTATGTCCAGTCCAAAACTACCGTTGTGGAGCTCGTAACAGCATCACTCGTATCTGGGAGAATAGAGACTGCAACGAGAAGCTTCAGTTTATTTGTAACTGAAGGTGAGTACATTCTGAAGTTTCAATATCACTGGCATCAATGTTTTAGCATGGAAGAAAAGATTTAACGATTTGCAGCAATACACAATAATCAAATTTCTTTCCTTTTTTTTTTTTATCTAAACAGGTGATTGTCCTCCAGCAGGGCACTTCTGGATAGAATATAAATGTCTGAATATAGAGTAAATTATTAATCCTCAAGTGAAACAACAAGAAGTACTCGAGAAAACTGCACAATAAACTCACAAAAATAGCACAACCAAAACAAAATACTACATAAACGTCTTTCTATATTATTTCAGATTTCTGTACATATTAACTATATTAATTAGTGGTATATATTCTACGTAACTTTAGCCTCTCTTAGAACGTACATATGGTTTGGGTCTCAATCTTTCTGATATACTACACTTGTTAGGATGCCTCCTCCATGCCCTATAACTCCAGACCTTTTCTTCAGCTGATTGTGGACGTTTGTCAGAAGCGTATGTTAGCTGGCCAATAGGTCAGCAGTGGAGTCAATCGGCAGTTTCGAACACTGTGCTTACTGTCCCTGCTGGCGGATTTATGACCTGCACGGAGGAAAGCTCTCCAGGCCGGCTTGTAATTCAGCTTCATGTCAAGGTCTAATGCATTATCGCTGAATGTACTAAAGGTTGAGATGCTCTGCGATTTACAGATACCACATAGCTCCGATATCTGAAGCTGTGTTAGGAAAGAAAAAGCGTTTATTTCCCTTTAAAAAAAGAATTTCCCAAACACAAATTATGAACTCCTACTCGGAAATATTTTTTTTTCTTTTTTGGAATTTGACTGCTTATGAATAAAAGAAAAGAGAAAAAAAAAAGAAGAGTGAACAATTTCCTTTTCACAGTTATTCATGCTCAATGCGCGACAAAAAAGTCTGTAATTAACCAGCTCTGACTATTTATGAAGGGATAAAGAAGTTTGAACGGAGCTGCTGGGTGGAGCTGAAACACGCTCTGACAATGCTCTAATTGCACACTAAAGAGCTGTAATTACACCACCAGCCTCCTTCTCTTTCTTTCTTTCTTTCTATCTTTTCATCTCTTTTAGCTCTCTTGTTCCATCTATTTTGTTGGCACAGTTGCTACAATGAAGGCTTAACGGCAAACGTTTTTTTTTTTTTCCTTCTCACATACTGTACCTGAAGGTATGACAAGTCAAGAAATGAAAACCTAAGTACAGAATCATTAGCCGAACGAGCAATTAAATTAGGGTATAGCAGCCCACGGAGTGTTTTTTCCTTCAAATTTGTTCTTTTTTTGTATTCAAATATCCATGTTCATGTGACTGGAGTTCAGGGATGTAGTGTATTCTTTTCCTGATGAAATGGAAAAGTTTGTCTTTTCGATGATCAGTTTGCATGAACCCAGTTCTGCGTTTTAACCCCTGCACACCTCAACTATGATGGAACTGTAATTAATGGACATTCAGTGATAAGGATGGTCTCCCTTTTGAGTCTGGTTCATCTCAAGGTTTCTTCCTCATGCCATCTCAGGGAGTTTTTACTTACCACAGTCACCACTGGCTCACTCATTCAAGACGAACTTTTAATTATAAAACCTATAGGCACTAAACTTTCATTCTTTTGAACCTTTATAACCACTTTATCTCTATAAAGCTGCTTTGAGACAATGTCCATTGTTAAAACCGCTCTACAAATAAAAATGAATTGAATTCGATCTTTCCTGACCAGACACGTTCCTAATAATTGTCTTATTAATTAATAGTGTTCCTGTTAATTCAAAGACTCCGAGGTGGCGTAAAATAACCATCAACAAGTGGCTCTTTCCATTATTTCTATCAACATATCGCAAAGCGTACTATTATTTCTGCTATCCATTAAAGTATTTTAATGATTTTTCTTTTATTGAATTTCTTATGTACTTTCTTTTCTCAATGCTGTTCAATAGAAGTTGATTTTATTGTACATCACTCTGGCTGATCTTTGGAGTCTTTCAATGCGCTGTATAAATAAAGGTCACGTGTCTTTGACTCATAATTCAACTCTCCACAGCTCTTTGGTGGACAGAGAGACACAGTGTGTGAAACTAAAGATTCAAGCAGAGCAGAGGAACATAACATTAATTACAGGAATTTGTACTTTACCTTTGTATACTTGGAACCTGGACTGATCTCATTTGAATTATGGTTCAGGTTTCATCTGGTTAAAGAGGCTTGTGCAAATGAGACTGACCAAATGTATGCAAGTGAGATTGGCAATTCTTTTTACAACAGTTTTTATTTTTTATTTTTTTTAAAGAATGAAAAACTTATTCCATAACATTAGAGAAAATTAAAGGCCATTTCTATGCATTTACCTAATGTACTGAAAATATGGCAGTATTGGGACACCTGCCTTTTCCAGCTATATGTGGTTCTTTTTGCAAACTGTTACCATAAAATTGTATAGAATTTCTTTAGATGTGGTTGCATTAAATTTCCCCACTTAAACTAAGAGACACAGGCCTCCTCACCTCACTTACATCAGTACCTGATTTTACTAACACTCA
The DNA here is from genome assembly GCA_014706435.1 of Silurus glanis. NCBI lineage: Eukaryota > Metazoa > Chordata > Actinopteri > Siluriformes > Siluridae > Silurus > Silurus glanis. Next base: position 56,769 of record JAAIIK010000121.1, read on the forward strand.
TGTAGCTGACTGAGCACAAGTCTCTACGAAATCCCCAAAGAGTGGAGTTTATTATGAGAGCAAATGGCAACTAAATGTGGAATGGGAAGCTCAAAAAGCACATACCAATCTTATGATGTCTACAAACTCTGTTCTACCTAGTGTATTAAAGTGAATAGGGAATTCTTTTCACTGACTGGCACAGGAATTTATTCCGAAAAAAAAAAAAAAAAAACAGGGCTATATTTACGAACGTCTTGCAAAATCCTGACTGACACGTTTGACACAGAGTGCACAAGCCAAAGGGAGTTTCCTTCTCAGTCACATTACGCTGGATTGAATGTACTGTAATGAGACACCATTCCCCATTTGTCAAACCTAATAGCGATCAGATATTATTTTCGACAGAGACACACCTAAGATGGTGATGGCTACAAGATGGTAGGGTCCAAAACCGTGTTTTTAAAACGGAACTATGATTTCAACTTGAAATTGAAACTTTGTGGCATTAAATCATCTACTCAGTCATATTATAGTGAATTCATCAGAATAAGGTGTAATAATAGGAGGTGGTAGCTTAGTGGTTAAGGCATTGAACTTCCCAGCCACACCAAGCTGCCACTTTAGGGCCCCTGAGCAAGGCCCCTAATCCCATAGCTGTAGTTGTAAGTATGAGATAAATGTAAGTCGCTCTGGATAAGGGCGTCTGCCAAATACTGTAAATGTTAATAATAATATAAAAAAAACCACAGATTGCAACAATTACACCACTGTCTAAGTGATTACTCGTTCATTCATTCTGAACAAATCTTTCAAATGAGTAACGCGTCTATTGTACACTAACGAGTTGTCTGAGAAACTGATTTATTCATTTTGAGCTGGTCTGAGTCTTTCATTCGAGTGGAACACGAAAGACGGACCCAACTCGGACCATAAGGCTTGAAAGGTGAACAAATCATTTCTGCTTCCTGTACAGAGCTTTTAAGGGTTTCCAGTTACAAATAAATGTGTTGGGCATCTGCAACCAACATGCAATGAGAGAATGGAATGGTGAATGATTTATTTTTGTACCTGTTACGTTAATTTGTCATTATATTTTTATTCTTGTTTAAAATATGACAAAGAAATTGTGTAAGTAAGCATGTTGGGGAATCTGAATATTGAACATGTTTTTTTTCACATAAAAAAAAAGACTTCCGTGAAGCTTTGTTCTTTTTGTTGAACAAGAATCCAAGATTCAAGTCCCACTGATCTTCCCACCAGTACACTGGTCCACCATCAGACTCTTACTACTGTATATCTTTTTCTTCTTTCGGCTGCTCCTATTAGAGGTCGCCACAGCGGATCATCCGTCTCCATACCTCCCTGTCCTCTACATCTGCCTCTTTCAAACCAACTACCTGGATGTCTTCCCTCACCACATCCATGAACCTCCTCCTTGGTCTTCCTCTTTACCACCTTCCTGGTGGCTCCATCCTCAGCATTCTCCTACTGATATACCCCATGTCCCTCCTCTGCACATGTCCAAACCATCTCAATTGTGCCTCCCTCACCTTGTCTCCAAAACATCCTACACGTGCTGTCCCTCTAATAAACTCGTTTCTTAACCTGTCCATCGTCATCACTCCCAACGAAAACCTTAACATCTTTCAGACTCTTACTACTGTATATCATGAACTATAAATTGCCCCTTGGCTTAAATGAGACAGTATGTTGTTCCTTGGTACACTGCATTATAGTACATTTACATTTACAGCATTTGTACATTTACACATACAACAATTATCTCATTCATACAACCAGTGGCAGCGTAAATTAAAATAATTTGAGCTCATGACCTTTCAATCTGAAATCCAATGTTTTAACCACTGAGCAACCCCTTCCCCTGCAATTGAACAAGGTTTTATCAAGAGAGTTTTTCAGGCAAATTCTAAGATTCCCATGAGTAGACCATGATTTTTGTGACTCTGACTATGTAAAACTGCTTATTGAAGATGGAATCCTCAAAACATTTAATTTTACAGATTATGATTAATTGTTTATTTGGCAAATTTATAATTGGTCAAAGAGCATGTTTTTTTTTGTTATTATTATTATTGAACTGCAGTGATAGACTTCTAGGAGATCGCAGTAGTGCCTGAAAAGGATCCATGTGTTGGACATAGTCAGGGAGATGGACACAGCAAGGAAATGTAAATACGAATCGGTGCATAAATATGGACATGAGTCAAGTTTCTTTATGAGGTTGGATATAAGCATCTTGCAAGGCATGGTCAAATGTGTTCGTAGTGGACTTGAGTTGAGTTTCTCCGTACTTCTTCTTGATGCACTCATTTATTTTCCACTTTTCTTTGTCAGGCATGGGCCAGTAGCTGCCACAGTCCTCGTGGAGGGTGATCTCACCTTGCCCCATGGAGCTTTTTTCACAGTCATTATTTTCGGGCTGTGGGTGAAATTGGCCGGGAGCTAATCAACATTTAGCTCTTCCGAGTATGTTATTGCACAGCCATTGATGGATGGTACAATTACACCCAATGTCACTTAGCTAAATGGCTATGTAATCCTAATGAGTTCTTTTTCAAACAGCACCCACCAGTTCGTGTGTGCGAATGGCAATTGCGGATGTACCGGTGGATCCGTGAACAACAAACCATGGGATATGTTTTTTTTGTTTTTTTTTATAATGACAGCACTTTTTGGTTCATGTTGACCATTGCTTAACTTCTATGTATAATCTGAACATCAGATCTTCTTGCCTGGCATTCTAGACTCGCTTTTTGTCTCTCACACTCAACTTGTCTTGCTTTGTTGCCTTCTCATCAGAGCAAGGTCAAAGTGACACTCTGCTACCAATCATAATAATAGGTAGGGAGTGTGAAGCCCAGAAAGAATGGTCCTTCTAAAGCACAAAAAATAAAGATGGATTTGTGGTGTGATCCCAGTCATAAAGTGTACACTTAAGATTGTGTAGGACTATAGTATGATCTGGTATAATGTGTCTTCTGATGGACAGAAAGAATGCAATTTAGTTTTTCTCACTAGTCATCAGTCCACTTGAGGAAGACTGCAAACCAAGCTCAGAATCAAACCAGGGAGTTTGGAGCTGTGAGGCGTTAATGGTACCTTGATACCTATTCAATCACCATCATTAACCAAGTTATAACCCTGATAAGCAAGAGTTACATTGTGTCTAATGTCATGGCCTTCTTTTGTGGATTGATGCTATACTGCTGTGATCTGAAATGCTTGCTGTTGCTAATGTCTCAGGCAGGTGTCTGAGCAAGAAAGAGGAAGAGACTCTGACTCTGACTCCCCATTGCCATGTTCTGCTCCACTTACTTCCTCCATTACAGGCATAATCAATTGGTACCATTTGCATCTCTAAAATCTTATGCACTTTACAGACTCACAATTCTTGGGGACCCGGAAGATTCCTGCTGTTAGCCTAGAATTCCAATACTTGCACTTGGAGGAGGGGAAATCAGATTTGCATAAAACGATTTGCCATGTCGAAGCCTGGACAAGACTTCACTGGATGTGTTGAGTTGAGTGGATGTGCATCTTTGGCACCATGGGTTTAGGAAGTGTGATGTTTTTCAGGATTCTCTGCAGGCCAAAGATTGATGTGTGGCTAATGATCCTAAGAGTAACACTCTCCATCCATCCATTTTCTACACCACTTGTACTAAACAGGTTATGGAGGAGCCTGGAGCCTATCAAAAAATATCTTGCAAAAGAGGCGAGCAACACATTGCAGGGCACAATCTCACACACACACACACACACACACACACACACACACACACACACATTAATTTACTCACTATTGCCAACTTGGAATTGCCAATCAACCTACAAGACCATGTCTTTGGACTGTGCAAGCAAACCAGAGACTTGAGAGATGCTTAGGGAAGGCAAACTCTGTGCACACAGGGTGGAAGTAAGTGCCAGGCAAGTTCCCCACTGACTGGCCCATGACCTTTTAGATACTATGACATGTTAAAGGTGGTGTGACTGGTGTCATGATTAGTCACTGTAACATGCATATCAATCTCTGTGTCAAAGCACAATGAAGTCTTTGATTAACTTCCATGCCCCAGAATATGTGTCAAAGTACCTTACAATCCTTAACAGTGACCTATTAATGTCACTTCAGTACTTATAAAAAAAACAACTATAGCAAGAACCAGCAGGAAAGGGACCATCTGCTATGCTATAAATGCTATAAATACAACATTTTTCAAACTGTATCAAAACACACCAGAATCAGCAGTAGATGCTCATTCTTATTCAAACTAAAGTAAACTTAAATAATTACTCTGGAGTTCCGGCATACAGTATGTTGTGTAGTCCTTTTTTTTTTAATAAGACAGCCACAGATGAAACTAAACTGAAGTAAACAAATTGAAATCCCTGATTGTGTACAACTCTTTGATTCGTTGTCGGTCCACTTTGTTGCTAGGACACAGCAGATTTTTGTCCGCACGCACAGGAAGGATGTAGACGGCGCTGGAGTGATGCATTAGTCTTTAATGAAAACGTCAATCCAGGGTTTGGAGGACTGCTAGTGGAATCTGTGTGTGGCCTGTCTTCCCAGCATGGAAACTGAAAGGGTGGGGATGACCTGCACTTTCTGCCCCGGTGTACCCCCTGCTTTCCACAATTTTTTCAATACGCAATTTAATTCATGAACTAGAAGTGTGCATAGAGTATTTTACATGAAAGATCACTTGCAGCAAAAGATGTGGAACTAATTATTTTGTAAAAAATAAAAAAAATAAAAATAAAAAATACATTGCATTAAATCATGATGCCACCTGGGTTATTTAAGGTCCCATACATTTATGGCAGATGCCCTTATTCAGCCTTACAATTATCTAAGTAGTTCTCTGTTTAGGCTTTTGCTCAAGACCGGAACAATATGAGCTTGGTGAAGTTGGGATTTTATCTCATACGCTTCCAATCAGCCTCTTAACCACTGTGGTATCAAATAGTTTCAAAACCAGCATTGTTTCCAAGAAAGTCTTTTATTTATCACCTTCAGTCCCCTTGCATAGCAATACAGCACTCCAAACATTCTTGCCACTTGTGGAATATTTTCTGAAACGTCTGTCATGTCAAACGTCTCTTTGGCATATTTGCCCGGTTTCAAGCTCTTTGTTCTAACTTGCTGTTTATGATGAATTTGCAAAAGTGGTAGCACATATGGTCAGAATCCCACCAGTTAGCACCATTAGTCTAGAAACGTTTTGACACCATCTTGTCACCACTTCCCTTCCTTCTAAAATAATGCTCCCTCTGGCTTCCAGTGTGTGCTTATATGAATCCCACTGACCATTGGACATCATTGCTAGCTTCCACTTTATGTCATTGCAAGGACTATGAGCTGCCATAATGCAGTATGTAAAATTATCTGATTGGCTTCCATGTTGTCGCTTTCCAAACTATAAAACTGGCATCCTGACATTGCAAGCAATGGGATTATTACCATGCAGATATGCATATTTAAAAGAACAATTCGATAGCAGTCATTTAACACTGACATTTTTAATGTACTGTACATTATATGACCAGAGGTTTGTAACATATTGAACAACACATTCCAGAGCTAGTTCCTCTTTAAATTTACATTAAAACCCACTTTTTAAAAGTATTTCCACTAAATCATTGGGTAGTGCAATGGGAAAAGCAGGAGTGAGGTACTGCTGTTGGGTAAGGAGTTATGGTGTGTAGTTAAGAGTTCACTTTATTGCAAACGTTGAATGTGGTCGAGGTTACTGCTTTATGCAGAAGTTTTTCCAACTCTAAACATAGTACCGAGGGTATTTATGGCGCTGGTTAGTGCACTGGGGCATTTGTGGGTTGAATCTGTTAGTTCCAGCGATGGGCAATTGTAATGATATAGCAGAGAAAAACAGTTTGGAGAAGGTCCTCACATGGGTCTGATGGCCAGGTGCCCCAAAAGGATTTTAATTAAAGTTTTGCCTTTTCCTATATTTATGGTGTTATATTCTACTCTCTAAGAAATGATTCAATGTCTATTTTTTCTAAAAATCACAGACAAAATTTCCATATGTACTATCTTAACTTAGTACTTGCTCCAAGCTGTCCTCTAACAAACTGAAAAGTTTTCAAATATGGTGACAAGGTTTGAATAAAGTTTTTTTTTCCATGCTTTTCTTGCATCATTTCCCTCTCTTGTCTTTCTCCACTGTTTATGCCTTTTCCTATGTCAAATGAAAGTGAACTTGAGTGTTCACTAATTGCAATTGTCGAATCCATTTAAGCACAGCTGAAAGACATGCTCTCTGGAACATTCAGTAGTCTTCATTTACGTTCAAGGGTGCAGTGAAAAGCCTGATCACTTCTGAGCGCAATGCTTGTTTATTTTTACAACCATATTCATCCACCAGATTTTTTTTTTATTGAAAGAAATGATGCATCAGGTTTTAATTTTGCTTATGCAGTCTAGATCTTTGGTTACACAAAACACTGTGGTCTCAAAAGAAGGAGAAACGTTCCCTAAAGGCCTTCCTGGACTGAATATGGTATAATGATGTGATTCTTTGGGGCTTCAAGGACTGAAGAAGTTATGATGATAGTTGACTCAGTACAGTGGACCTACAAATACTGAAGAAAAAAGAATCATGTTAACTTGATCTCTTGGGCTATTCCTGGATTCAAGTTGTTATAATTACTTAATTCCATTAAGCTCTAAGGACTTAATAACTTCTGTCGACTCAAACCCTTGGGCCTTTAGAAGATAAAGAAGTTATGCTAACTTGCTGCATTGGGCCCTCCTCGGATAAAGATTTACATTTACAACTTGGCCTAATCCAGAGTGGCTTACAGTTATCCTGCAAAGAAATTGATGGTTCCACACTAAAAATGTCTCGATTTGTCAGACCTTGAAGGGCTGAAGTTTTCCTGATGCCGGCTTTTGGATCTTTGAAGTCTAAAATGTTTATTAGTTTGGATTTCTGGGCCTTTAAGAACAAATTAAACTATAAACATTATCCATGGGACCTTCATTAACTGAAGTTATGTTTGCTTGATCTCTCAGTAATTGCTTGACTAAAGAAGCAGTTATATTGACTTTTATTTTTGGCTTTATGGTGGTACAAAGAGGTTGTGTTTACTTGACTCCACTGACTCTCATCTGGAAGTATTGACCTTTTATGCCCCATAGAGCTTGCAGTAGTTTTGTTGACTTGATCCCATTGACCGCCAACAGGTGAAGAAGTTACACTTGCCTCAAAGTTCTGAAAAGTTACCTTGATTTAATGTCTAGGGGTTCAGATGTCTATCTGAAAAAACTTCTCTTGGCTTGATCCCTAGGATCTCCAAGGAAGGAAAAAATCTGACTCGATGTTTGGGGGCCTTTGCTAGCAAAACCAGTTACACTGATTTAAAGCTCCAAGCTTCAGAAAGCTGTCACGGTTTTATTGGTCTTTCTAGCTTCCAAGAGATCATCGAAGAACTTGACTTGAACTAATAAAGCTTCACCCACAGCCATTAGGAATGGTGACTGGGATTCCCTTAAGGGGAAGCAATAAAGGCTCGTTGACATGGAGGTGATACAAACTTTATTGCGATGCAACCACAATGTGAAACTTGATCACTACATTTCTACTCTCAGAAGATTAGGATGAAGCTGAGTGGAGATAATGTCTGCCCTCTTATGGATGGGGGTTAGAACTGCACACTCAGGCATTATGAGTCTGGATGATGGACGATGGTGGTGTGTGTGGAGGGGTTGTGTGGGCTCTTTTTTCATTTCCTGGCTCAAATGTGCTAAATAAGGGAGAGTGACAGGAGGAAAGATGGTCTTGCTGAAGATGTGGGTGGGAAGAGCAAGAAAATGTATCTGTCAGTCAATAAAAAACATTTAAACATCTCCTGGGTGAGTAGTAGGGTAAAGAACACACACACACACACACACACACACACACACACACACACACACACA
>JAAIIK010000121.1:64726-78386 GCA_014706435.1 Silurus glanis
ACACACACACACACACACACACACACACACACACACACACACACACAGTCTTCCTAGAGTTGCAAGAACTAAAAAAATTATATCACAAGAGACCTATGTATTTCGACAATGTTGTAGTGGAAAAGGTCTAGTTATCTGTAGTGACATTAATTGTCTATTATAGCCTCCTAAACTCTTTCTCTCTCTCTCACACACACACACACACACACACACACACACACACACACAAACATCCGCTTGTTCTTTCGCCCTCCCACTACCTCTTAAAGCCAAGTTACAATGAACTAGCCAGATAACATTAATCTTTTCAGGAAGACGGGGGACAAGCCACCCCGAAAATGCTGCGCTGACATTTTCCCAAATTGCCCATGAATCCTAGGTGCGTGAAAGGAGAAAAAGAAAAGAAAAAAAAAAAAAAAAAAAAACAGAGCATGCATTTTAAATGCATCTCAACTACTTCCCTGTTTGTGAGTGTTTTCGTCTTTATTTACCACCTCTGTAAAATATGTCTAACTACCGCAGGTATACTGTAACTTCGAACATTTTTCTTCACTTTGAGAAAACAACAAAACAATACACACATTTTTTTACTTAAAATAAAATCATAATAGAGGTCTTAGGGCAGCTCTTATAGCTCTGCTATATTCAGATAACTTCTGTATCTTTGCCACAGTGGATTATCCATATCTTCAAACCACTCTATATCTGCCTGGTTTTCTGTTAATTGTAGGACTAATGCATCAGTGGTTAAGCCTCTGGGTTACTGATTGGAAGGACAGGTGTTTAAGGCCTTATATCGCTGCCACTTTTGGGCCCTTAAGCAAGGCCCTTAACTTTCCGTGTTTCCTAAAATCACTGGGATATACAAAGAAAAAATGTACATGTAACAAAGGCTCATCTTCAAATGCATTACCACAAATCCATCAGGTCATTCCAATTTGTTTTAAAGAATAATGTTGTGATATACAAAAATTTGCGGGGCAAGTTTTCATATTCGCCAATAACGTGATGTTTTATTCTCCTTATACTACATGAATTTTCCAATGATTACATTTTTTTAATACTCACAAACATTTCAGCAATTCTAGTATAGTTGCGTGTAAGATTATACAAAATTAAGTTACATCCTGTTATCTTTTTTATATTATAGCAGCTATAAACAGTCATTCCTTCACCAAATAGTTGGATAAAAGTTTGTGGACACCTGAACTTTTTACACATCCATTTCCACATTTTGTTCCCATTAGCTGTCAGGATTTTGTGGAGATTTGTGCTCATTTATGTCAGGTACTGATGTAGGTGAGGTGAGGAGGCCTGGGATGCACTAAGTATTCCAATTCATCAGGTTATATACGTAGCTAATAGCAAGAGATCTTCCACTCTAACCCATGTATAGCATCTTCATTGAGCTGGATTTGTGCAGATGTTGATGGTTTGGGTCTCCTAGTTCAAGTGAATGGGGAATGTAATGCTACCACATCCAGGTTTTCCAATACTTTTGCTAATACAGTGTAGCTTTGGATAAATGGTTATTGACCGAATTAAACAACTGCAATTAAACATTTAATTGTGTTTGATAGAATTACTTCTGATCATGTTATTATTCTGCATAGCTAGTGCCTAGTTTCCAGAAACTTCATTAAGAAAATGAAGTATTTTTCAGATTTCCTAGCATTCGCTTTTCCCCGGCACCGTTTTCTGCCGTTCTCTTCTTTCTTTCGTTCTCTTGACTATTTATGCCCTTTCTCGTGTCAAATGAAAGTGATGTAAATGAACTTGAGTGTTAGCTAATTGCGATTGTCAATCCGATCTCAGCAGAGCTGAGAGACATGCGCTCCTGAGCACTTCATCGGTCTTCATTAATATTGAAGGGCGCCGAGGAAAATGGCTCCCTAATCGCTGAGCTTATATGACACAAACAGAGGGCGCTACACTGGTTCTTTAGTCGGCAGTGAAAAAAGGCACAGGATGTGATGCCAAGCCATACAAAACTGGTATTTTTAGAGTCACTAGACAAGATGATTCGATGAATTTATAGGTCGTGCGAGTATCTTAATGGGCATGCGGAAGGTTAATGGCTTGCTCTACCATTCCTGTTTCTCCTTGAGGCTCAGTCCATCATTATTTCCACGCTTCTTTGTCTCACTAAGCAAGGGATCCTACTGAAAATGGCTCTCTGCAGACACATTAGCCTTGCACTGATCCCTCTGCCCCAATGGGGTCATTTTAGGCTACTGCCAGGTCACTTTCACAAGCCAGAAACGACAAACTGTGCTAACCACATCCTCCATTTTGACTTCCTATACAGTACATTTGTGTTAATATATTAAACATTAGCATGAATTGGTTTATTACCAAAAAATGGCTTTCATTTTATTACTTCTGGAGATCTGTTTATTTAAGCCTTATACAGCACACTCTCAGAACCTATTTAAAACCTATAGCTACTAAGAACTACAAAGAGACGTGGTGGTGGAATGAGGAAAGCATAAGGAGAAAGAGGTTGGCGAAACAGGATTGGGATCAGCAGAGAGATGAGAAAAGTAGGCAGTAGTACAAGGAGATGCGGCAGCAGGTGAAGAGGCGAAAGCCAAGGAAAAGGCATATGAGGAGCTGTATGAGTAGTTGGACACTAAGGAAAGAGAAAATTATTTATACCAATTGGCCAGGCAGAGAGACCGAGCTGGGAAGGAAGTGCTGCAAGTTAGAGCAATAAAGTATGGAAATGGAAATGTGTTGACTAGTGAGGAGAGTGTGTTGAGAAGATAGAGGGAGTATTTTGAGCAGCTGATGAGCGAGGAAAATGAGAGAGAGAGAAGGTTGGATGGTGTGGAGATTGTGAAGCAGGAAGTGGATAGGATTAGTAAGAAGGAAGTGAGATCAGCGATTAAGAGGATGAAGAGTGGAAAGTCGGTTGGACCAGATGACATACCTGTAGAAGCATGGAGATGTTTAGGAGACATACAGTGGAGTTTTTAACTAAATGGTTCATTAAGATTCTGGAAGGTAAGAGGATGCCTAAGGAATGGAGAAGGAGTGTGCTGGTAGCAGATTTTAAGAATCAGGGAAATGTGCAGAGCTGCAGTAACTACAGAGAAATAAAGTTGATCAGTCACACCATGAAGTTATGTAGTGGAAGCCAGGCTGGGAGAAGAGGTGACCATCTGTGAGCAACAGAATGGTTTCATGCCGAGGAAGAGCACCACAGACGCCTTATTTGCTTTGAGAATGTTGATGGAGAAGTATAGAGAAAGTCAGGAGTCACATTGAAAGTCACATTGTATGTTTGTGGATTTTGAGAAAATTTGAGGGTCGTGCAGGACATGTATGAGGACAGTGTGACAGCAGTGAAGTGCGCAGTAGTAACAGCAGACTGGTTCAAGTGGGGGTTGGACTGCATCATGGATCGGCTCTAAGCCCGTTCCTGTTTGCAGTGGTGATGGACAGGTTAACGGACAAGGTCAGAAAGGAGTCTCCGTGGACTTTAATGTTTGCGGATGATATTGTTATTTGTGATGAGAGTAGGGAGCAGGTGGAGAAGAACCTGGAAAGGTGGAGGTACACGCTGGAGAGAAAGGAAATGAAAGTCAGTAGGAGTAGGGAGGTCAGTGGAGGGGTGCGGTTGCAGGGAGAAGAGGTGGAGAAGGTGGAGGAGTTCAGGTATCTGGGATCAACAGTGCAAAGTAATGGAGAGTGTGTTAGAGAAGTGAAGAAAAGAGTGCAGGCAGGGTGGAGTGGGTGGAGAAGAGTGATAGCAGGAGTGATTTGTGATAGAAGGGTATCTGTGAGAGTGAAAGGGAAAGTTTATAGGACTGTGGTGAGACCTGCGATGTTGTATGGTTTAGAGACAGTGGCATTGAGTAAAAGACAGGAGGTGGAGCTGGAGGTAGCAGAGCTGAAGATGTTGAGGTTTTCGTTGAGAGTGACGACGATAGACAGAATTAGAAACGAGTTTATTAGAGGGACAGCGCATGTAGGACGTTTTGGAGACGAGGTGAGGGAGGTCCGATTGAGATGGTTTGGACATGTGCAGAGGAGAGACATGAGGTATATCCGTAGGAGAATGCTGAGGATGGAGCTGCCAGGAAGGAGGAAAAGAGGAAGACCAAGGAGGAGGTTTATGGATGTGGTGAGGGAAGACATGCAGGTAGTTGGGTTGAAAGAGGCAGATGTAGAGGACAGGGGGGTATGGAGACGGATGATCTGCTGTGGCGACCCAAAATGGGAGCAGCCGAAAGAACAAGAAGCTGCTAAGAATTTACTTTCGATGTTTTTGCAGGATTTAAAAAACAGTTTAATGTTGAAAACAGACTAATTCGTCTTAGCTGTTCTTATGCAAATGAAAAAAAATGCATGAAATTCTGTTGTTATAAAAAAAAAAAAAAAAATTATTATTAGTTAGTATAATTGTATTAGTTATTGAAAAAAGAACCAAAAGCATTTATATATATATAAAAAAAAAAAAGTCATCCGATGTCTAGAAATGCAGAATTGAGGGATGCTGCTAATATAAACTTAAGCATGCTTTTGGAAGATAAAGAAGTTCCAAGGCTTTCATCATTCAGAATGTCATCGTTAAAATGAGAAATGTTCAATAATAATGCCAAGTTAAACCTCATTAATGTATTTATAATGATGCATAGATTTAGGGCTAATGATTTAGAGCAGTAATTATTTGACCAGATTTACATTATGGAAGAAATAACCAGCTCCAGCCAGCCAATCAGAAACAAGTATTCCCTCAATCTCAATAGTACACTTGATATTTGACCCCTCAGATCCCACATATAGTCTGTTCAGACTCCTTGCCGCTGCCAGGCGAAACAGATTGACCAAAACAAAGACTGCCAGACACTAAAAACAGCTTTTCCTGGCAGCCGCAATGATTCAAAACACCCTCCCATAACCTCTGCATCGTGTGCAATATGTTTCTTTATCCAACTGGACAATCATTGTACAATAATGTAATTTTCTGTCACGAGGCAATATGTACTGTTTTCTATGTACATATAGGTGAAGGGTAACAGGGCCTTTTACCTTTCACATGTACATTATGGCAAAGTGAAATTGTTTCTTTGCATATCCCAGCGTTAGGAAAGTGGGGTCAAAGCCATGATATGACATGAGCACCCCTGGAGCACAGAAGGGTACAGAGCTTGCTCAAGGGCCCAAGAGTTGAAGCTTGGCAATATTGAGGCTGGAAACGCAAAATAAATTAAATAAATAAACAAAAAAATTAAAAAATTTACACACTTAACTATTTCCTTGGACTGCCCGGGTTCAAGCTCCGATATCGCTAAGCTGCCACTCTTGGGGCCCCAGAGCAAGGCCCTCAACCCTCTGTGCTCCAGGGGCGCTGTATCATGGCTGTGACCCTGTGCTCTGACCTCAGCTCCTAGTACTGGAGTATGCAAAGAAAGAATTTCACTGTGCTGTAAAGTACGACAAGTATAAAGCACTTTTCTTTCTTTCTTTCTTTCTTTCTTTCTTTCTTTCTTTCTTTCTTTCTTTCTTTCTTTCTTTCTTTTTAATTCAGTTCACTTTAATTCAATATATTATTTGTTTAGCCCTTTAACAATTGACATTGTATCAAAGCAGCTTTCCAGAGTAAAAGGGGTTATAAAGTTGTATAAAAAATATATATGTTTAGTGCCTATAAGTCCTTATAATCATACGTTTATTCCTAATAAGTGAGCCAGTGGTGACCGGTGCACTCCCTAAGATGGTATGAGAAAGAAACCTTGACTCAAATGCTGTCCTCATCTGGGTGGCACAGAATGTCCATTCGTTAGAATTCCATCCTTGTTGAGGTGTTCAGTGATATGTGCAAAACTGTTCATGGAGACTGTGATACCATTGTAGCAGAATGATGATATCAATTCCTGTCCGAATCCATCCTTAAAATTCTTGATTTGTTTCCGATCTTTAGGCTCATGGATCTCTAGACTGTAGATGTGGACCCATGCCCCAGCTTCACAGAAAAGTTTTTTTGCATTCACAGTGGCTTCATTTCATTTAGCTTGAGCATTGTCGCAACATATATTTCCATCCCGAGTTGCATTAATGCATTAATAAGTAGTGTTAAAAGACCCCATGGATCTGATAGGAGTGTGTGTGGCTTAAGGGTTTTCTTACTGTGTGTGTGTGTGTGTGTGTGTGTGTGTAAGCAAGTATCAGACTTTTGCACTGGAGAAAAACAATTGGATTAATGTTTCTGTAGTGTTAACTGAAATACACTATGGGTTCTTGCATTTCTAGTAAATATTTACTGTTTTTATTTTGTTCCAAGATTTGTGACCTGGTTTGAATGATCATACAATTTCATCATACATATTTACCCATTTTGAATGAAATTAGAAACAAGGAAGAACCAAATTTGTGATTTATTTTAATTTGGTTTATATTGGATGCCATCCATGAGGTGTGAAAAAATTATACCAAAGGGTTTAATAGTCACCATTGTTGTACTACAATACGCTAGACACTTTTCTGTTCCAGTGGTCCAATCAGTTCGCAAAGCAGCCTCAAATCACCCCACTCAGCCCCCTCGCATCAATATTTAAGAAGCATCGAGGCAAATAAAGAGAAAAAAAAAGGAGGAATGATTAGCCTTCAGCATGACCTAGGAGAGCTGGAAAAAATAGTGCAGATCATAACGAGCGCCATGACGAACCGTTCCAAGGAAAAGTAAAGAGCATGTCTACGCTTACAACCCGTTGCAAAACAATTGCATTTGCCCTTTTACATCTGGAAAGAAATGCCACCGAATTTAAATGCGACTTGTCTAAGCTGTACTTTTCGTTTGTTCTTTTTTTTTGCCTCGCATGTGGAACATAACGACAGCCGAAGGACAGAAAGATTTTCAGCAAAGGCATGGCAACACTGCGAGGGGAAGAGATCACTTCAGATCACTCATGCCAGCCTATTCTTAGAGCTCGACTCTTAGAGACACCATTGGAAAAACAATACAACCGGAGGGAGATAGTGAGTATATGCGGGAGGGTACAAAGATAGGCAAAGGAGGTGATGAAAAAAGAAAAAAAGATACAGATTAAAAAAAAAAAAACTCCAGAGTTACTCTGTATACCATCATATGTGGCCTGATACAGTTTATATATATATATATAAAAGTGATTCGTGCATTTTCTACCGGACGCGTACGAGCAAAGCTTCGCAAAATCTCTGTAGGTTATGTACAGGAAACAGAATTGGGTAGTTCTTCTCTCGACTCGTCTTTCGTTTTTTTTATCACGTGACTCCCATAGACGGTATGCAGTACATTACACAGGAAACAAAATTAAGAAGTTCATCTCATAAATCCTCTGGTACGAGTCATTCCTTCTTTTGTCACTTGACTCCCATAGACGATATGCAGTTTTATATATACATATATTAATTATTCGAATTATAATCAAAGATCGTGTATGTAGACGTGTTGGAGGATCTGCTTATTGAAAATGTAACATTTTATTTCTGATCAAATAAACAAAATGGACTAAATGACTCAAAAAAAAGATTTATTTTGATGGACGAGATTAAAAGAACCAAGTCACAAAAATGATCCGATCTTCCCATCACTAGTTTGTAAGCAGTGGTAACTTGGTGACACTGGGATTTGAGATTATGACCAATTCCATATATGTTCAAATAATTAGCTTAAAATATTTCGAGATATGAGACTTGCTCAGTAAAATGACCCCCTTGAAAAACATCACTATGAAGAAAATTCTGGAAAATATTAAGTATTCGAATGGAAGCATTTTCCGATAATATTTACCCCAACAAGAAACTTCTGACAGGTGAAGTGAAAAAGATTGATTATCTTGTTACAGTGGCACCTGTCAAAAAGTGGGATATATTGAGCAGTGAACAAGTGTCTCAAAGTTGATGTGTTGGGAGCAAAACAAAAGTCCAAAAAGCCAAGACGACTGGGCCAGAGCATCTCCAAACCAACAGGTCTTGTGGTGTGTCTCTGCTATGTAGTAGTTAGTTCCTGCAAGTAAGGAACCAGGTTTAGGGTCATGGATGCTCAATGCTCATCGATAATCATGGGGAGTGAAGGCTAGCCCATCTGTTCTGATCTACTGAAACACACACTGCTGATAAAGTTCATGCTGACACAGATAGAAAGGTGTCAGGACACATAATACATCATAGTTTCCTGCAAATCAGTCAGTGTACCCATGCTGACTCCTGTACTCCACTCAAAGTGTCTACACTGCATCAATGGAAGAAGGTCTTATGAATCACTTTTTGTTTTACATCATGTGGATGGCTAAGTGAGTATACATTGCATACATTACTTGGGGAAGACATGGCACCAGGTTCATTGTGGAAGAAGTCAAGCTGGGCTAGCAAAGACCTTGTGATGCTCTGAGCAAGGTTCTGCAGGGAATCCTTGGGTCCTGCATTCATATAGTTCTTACTTTGACATTTAAATCCTACCTAAACAATGTGCCCTGAGCATCAACACTGCAGAAGAAGTTCAGGAATGGTTTGTGGAACATGACGAAGGGCTCAAGATGTTGACTTGGCCTCTGATTGTATGTGTTAGGTCAGTGGTGAAACCATTAGACTTCTGATTGGAAGGTTGTGGGTTCCAATCCCAGTACCACCAGGCTGCCACTCCTGGGATCTTGAGCATGGGCCTTAACCATTAACTGCTTTTTAAAAAATATATAAACAGGATAATTGTCAATCACTTGGCATAAGGAAATTATCCAAATGCCATCAATATGGATGTAAATTCTGCAGATCTCAAACGCTGATAAACATATAGGCCCAGATTTCAACTTAAAATCTTGAAAGTGAATGCCTCGAAGGGTCAGAACTGTATTGTGATAGAAGGAGGAGCTACACAATATTAGGCGAGTGGTTTAAATGTTATAGTTGGTCGATGTATATAGATATCACAATTTAGCTGAATTCTAGAATCGGTTAAAATGTAAAATGTGTTTTCATTTTCATCGTCAATCGTTCGTTTTGTATAAACTCTAAAACATTGTTTTTTTTAATAGTAACATATTACACAGTGATTTTTATGGTTCTAAACAAATGGATTAAAACTGCTATAATTTTAATATTGAATGATGATATGGTGATGTTTTCTGTGAGGAAATGTTTAGCTAACATTATAATAAACTATACATTATATATGCAAGCAAATTATAAATG
Organism: Silurus glanis; assembly: GCA_014706435.1. Lineage (NCBI taxonomy): Eukaryota > Metazoa > Chordata > Actinopteri > Siluriformes > Siluridae > Silurus > Silurus glanis. The sequence goes on from JAAIIK010000121.1 coordinate 73,901, forward strand.
TTATAATTGTTTTTCGACATCTTCAGGACTAAATGTAAGCTTTTAGAGAACCAAAACAGCTATGCAATTGAAAACAGGAACGTACTAGTTTCTGTTGTCTTTCTTCTGATATTACAGAAAACCTTTCTGGAACATTTCTCGTGAGATCAGATTAAATTGAAAGATGGATTACATTTCTGCTGATCTTTATACCCAAATATAAGCCGCACCCACTAAATTTGACAAAGATTTTTATTTTGAACATAAATAAGCCGCACCTGTCTATAAGCCGCAGGTGTCTACACTGAAACTAATGAACTTTACACAGACTTTAACGAAAGACAGTGTCTGTTACACGGCTTGTATCTAAACAGTAGCCTACCAAGAAAGTCATTGTTCACTGTCTTCCTCCTGCCTTTCACAACTATTTCTCTCGGGAGTTTATCTTTTGGCATTGTCGTGCGTTTAAAAATCACCATCGGTGAAGCTTTTCTCCCGATGCCGTGCAGCTCAGAACACAGGTGAAGTGTTTTTTCATGCCCGGTTGTTTTCAGCGTGACGAATGATTCGCATTTCCTGTTGCCAGTCCGAGTGAGCGGCAGGTCAAACGTCAGAGGAACATCATCCATATTTATGATGTGGTGCGGCCCGATTCAGTGGGAGCGCATCTGATTTAATATAAAGAGTTTCATTGGTTCACCTGAACCCGTTCGGCAATTTCATTGGTCTAATGTTATGGGGCTCAAGTTTTTGGATTGAAGCTTGTGAAACTGGGAAAAACCCAGGAAAAATCCATAAATTAGCCGCTTCGTTGTTTAAGCTGCGGGGTTCAAAGCGTGGGAAAAAAGTAGCGGCTTATAGTCCGGAAAATACGGTATATTCATGGAGCTGGCTTTGTGCACAAGGGTATTGTTATGATGAAACAGATATGGGTCTACGAACAAACCACAACAAAGAATTCTTTATTCTGATTGGCCAGAAAGTGTTGGTGAATGTAAATGTTATTGGCTCTATAAGTGGAATAAAGAAGAATCAACAATCTTGTTATATATATATATATATATATATATATATATATATACATATGAAATAAAAGTTGGAAAACTCTTAAAAACATCACATACTGTACATTTCAGAAAGAATCCTCAATTCTTCAAATTGTATATGATAAATTTACTTCTCAAATGAAACAAGTAATGTAAATAAAATGCACTTGCACTCTGTCAAAAATGACTTTTAAGTATATATTTTTCTTTTTTTTACTTTGTGTACCCCACCCCAAAAAATAGAAATAAAAAAAAAAAGCAGTGTCACAATAGATTGGATTTCTGCATATTATATGACTCAATTGCTCACTTCATGCTGTTAAAGGTAATAGGATGTGACGAAGCTTTCATGAAGAAACTCCATCGACTCTCTTTTAGTCTGTGTTTCCCCCCAAAACGTGATCTTTTTGATCAAAGATGCAATAACATCGGACATCCTACTGTGATCCTTCTGTCTTGTAGAACGCTGATGTTCACTGATCATAATGAATGCTGTATTCTCAAGTCCCACCAACTTTCTTTCTTTCTTTCTTTCTTTCTTATTATTTTTTAAAATAAAAGTGCTAATGCTAAAACCTTCAAACCTCCAGGAGTCCAAGTTTGAATTTTGTATGGCGTTTCACACGTGTCCTACCATGTCTGCGTGAGTTTGATGATTCTTCTTAATCTCAAAAGCATAATTGGGTATGGAGTTAAAGGATCATCATTTATAGTTTCTTATCAGGTCTTTTATTTTTAAATAAAATAACCAATTCAATTCAGTTTTATTTGTAGAGACCTTTTTAACAATGGACATTGTCCCAAAGCAGCTTCACAGAGATAAGAAGGTTATACGCTTATAAATTTTGTGCCTACAAGTTTGTTCCCTATAATTGTAAGTTTATCCCTAATGAACAAGCCAGTGGAGACTGCCAAGGACAAAACTCCCTGAGATGGTATGAGGAAGAAACCTTGAGAGGAACCAAGACCCATCCTCAGCTGGGTGGCACCGAATGTCTATTACATTACATTACAGTCAGTAGTCAGTGTGTTCATCAGTGTTGAGATGTTAAAGTTCACTGATGGATTGTTGAGGTGTTAAAGTTCACTGATGGTTCAACTTGATTAGTGCTATTGAGCATTAAACCTAAAATTAACATGGTCTCTTTCAATCTCTCTATCTGTCGAAGGACACAAACAGTGTGCGTGTCTCGTCTTTTTCTTGCATCTGGGGATGGATCCACCTCAACAGCTTAAAGATCTTTAAAGTTACTGAGCAACTCAAGAACATTAAGACTCAATTTGGACTGGAAAAGTCTGCTACAATGGTTCAGGACCACAGGTTGCATGAACAGTTCTGCATTTAAGCTCCTATCACTGAACAGAACGGTAATAGATGGACATTCGATGTTGAGGATGAAGAACAAACTTATAGGCACTAAACTTATAAAGTCTTTTATACAATTTTATAACCTCCATCTCTGTAAAGCTGCTCTGAGACAATTAATGTCTAAAAGATAAAAGAATAATAATAAAAATATCTCTAGGTTACGTATGTAACACTAGTTCCCTGAGGGAACGACAGGCGGCTTCGAAACGCTTCGCGCTCCAAAAGCGTTCCGATGCACCTCGAGTTCCTGAAAGGGAACTATAGGTGGATGCTATATATCTGCTCAGCAAAATAATAATAATAAAAAAGCATTTAGTTCTGGACAAAACACTACTGATGATAATATCCGCTTACCACATGCTAGGAAAACTAAAACGAAAGCGTATTGTTCCCATTGGCACCCCACGGAGATAATTGACCAATGGGATTGCAGTTGATGCGTCGGAGTTGACAAACGGAGGCTAATCACATCTTAACAGCAGCAAATGGTGCCCTTGTGTTGTTTTTTTCCCAGCATCTCCGTTCTACCCTGTTCCTTGTAAGATTACAAAGCCAATACCGAACATTTTCTGTTTATTTTGCAGAGGTCTGACACGTGTCACGTTCCGTACGGAACCCGTTCGAGGTCTTTTGTTTTGTCTCGAGGCTGCCGGTTACTGCAGGTTAATTGAACATGTTAATTGAGAACACGGAAAGCCAGGCAGCGGGGAAAGAGGCCAGAGTGCGGTGTGTATTTTTGGTAAAAGATTATTAGTGTTTTTTAAAAGACATTAATAAAACGCTTCCCAGAGGCTTCGGTGCTGTTTAGGGAAAAACTTCACCTTGAGGAGGAAAAAGACGGAGAAGGCGAGGCTGGAAGGTGAGATCTCTCCACCTGTTCTCCGGCTGTCTCCCGGGTGATGGAAACTGCCGCTTTATTTTTTAAAGATAGCCTGAGATTGATGGCTGCCTCCCAAAAAGCCAGAGCAGCTCTGGTGTTAAATGGAGTCCATTTTCCTGACTGCCTCTGGGGCTGATGAATTAAACCATCCATATGATTAAGATCTGTAATTCAGTCCTCACAGCATCTCTATATTTCTCGTTCGGGGTATTTTTTTTGCTCAGACCCTGTAGGTAGATTTTTTTCCTTCCTTTTTTTCCTTTCTCTCTCTTTCTCTTTTTTTCATTATTGTGAGATCTAAGATCATGCTTTTCACTGCATCTCTTTTTTTTTTTTTACAGTTTTTTTTTCTGCGCTATGCGTGCGAGCGTGATCCACATCCCACTTCAAGTGACCCACAGCTCCACAGCCGTACTCATTCTTCCATTCCAGCATCATTCTTGGGCTGCTGAGACTCAGGCCTGCTCTGCTTCCGCAGTAGTTAATGGGCTGATGTGTGGTTAATTACTTGCCATCGTCTGCAGGCGGAAACTGTAAATATTTCCATTATCATCTCATCATCATTAGGCAGACAATTAGAGAAGAGCCTGGAGTGAGGAAAGATAAGACATATGTGACACATTCTGCTATTCCGGGTCAGAAGTTGCGATGGGCTGTTTGCGTAAACTCCAAATATTTTTATTATTAATACTGATTTTCAGTTCTCTCGGCTACATATTAACACAACCGGATTACACTGTTCTACAAAATTCAAAGATGTTGTTTATTTGGATCTGTTTTGGATGTGAACAGCTTACCTTTGATTATCCCATTTTTAAAAATGTGTTATTAATAAAAAAATATCATTCGAATAAAACAGGAGAAATTTTCTTTTGGTAATCAGATTTTAGGAGTAAGCGGATCTAATGTGCAGATCTTCATTTGTAATCAGATTTTTTGGGTAATCAGATCTAATGTGCAGATCCTATGTGCAATCAGATCTTATGATTAGTAAACAGCTCTAATGTGCTAAGCTTGAGTAAACAGATATTTTGGGTAATCAGATCTAATGTGCAGATCTTTCTTGTAATCAGATCTTTTGGGTAATCAGATCTAATAATCAGATCTTTTGGGTAATCAGATCTAATGTGCAGATCTTTCTTGTAATCAGATCTTTTGGGTAATCAGATCTAATAATCGGATATTTTGGGTAATTAGATCTAATGTGCAGAT
>JAAIIK010000121.1:78396-99805 GCA_014706435.1 Silurus glanis
CAGATCTTTTGGGTAATCAGATCTAATGTGCAGATCTTTCTTGTAATTAGGTGTTATTTGGGGGGTATTCAGATCTTATGTGCAATTACATGTGATAAGTAATCAGATCTAATGTCCAGATGTCATGTGTAATCAGATCTTATGATAAGTAATTAGCTCTATTTGGCTGAACTTATGTAATCAGATGGAAAAAGTAATAAGATCTTAAGTGCAGATGAGTAATTTGATCTTACGAGTATTTAATCTAAATGTGCAGATCTTCTGAGTAATAAAATCTTATGTTCAAATCTGTAGAGTAATCCGATCTTTTGAGTAATCAGATCTAATGTGCAGATCTTTTTTTGTAATCAGATATTTTGAGTAATCAGATCTAATATGCGCATCTCGTGTAATCTTAGGTGTCATCTGTTCTAATGCGCCGGTCTTATGAGTAATCAGATTCTATAAGTAATCCGATCAAATGTACAGATTTTATGAGCATTCCAATCTTAAGAGTGATCAGATCTAATGTTCAGATCTTATGAATAATCAGCTCCTATGAGTAATCAGATCTAATGTTTACATGCCAGGTGCAATCAGATCGTATAAGTAAGTGGATCGAATATGCAGATTTTTATATAAAACTCAGTTTCTATAAATAAATAAACATACATAAAATCCTCAATCTTCATATATTTAAACTTGTATTAGTTTAGATTTATTAAAGTATTGTAGATTAAGTTTAGGAAGTTGTGTGAGTCATGATTGGCTAACACCGCCGCCTCACAGCACCAGGTCCCGGTTTGATCCAGTGCTCAGGTCACTGTGTAGAGTTTTCTTTTTTTAAATCCAAGACTTTAAAAATACATGATCAAATAATACCTTTTTTACAGTGGAAACAATGCAGAGCTTCATTTTGTCTCCTGTTATTTAACAAGGTTAGATCTCCTCACATAACAGGAGCTTGCATAACACGTTCATCTCACCACCATCTTCTGGGATAGACGATAGAACAGTTTTCCTTGCTTTAAAAAGCCCTTAATGGCTTTGAACTGGTGTATCTCACTGCATGTCTTTTTATCTGGACCTCGACACATCTGCAAATGTCAACCTTATAGAAATCCCAACTGGAAAATCATAAGGAAATTGGACATGCTGGATTGGTTTAGTGTGAGTCAACATTTTACTGAAAATGACACTGATCCGGTATAGATATAGATTCATTTTCATCTTTAGTCATTATTCCAGAATTCTGTAAATTTCATATTCCTATTACTTTGATTTATTTTATTCAAACATTTATAGAATCTCTCCCAGTGCAGATTTTCTATGCTAACTTTCTTTTTTTTCTTTTTTATTTGTTTTACTTTGTCTTTTATTCTCTCCCTATGGTACTTTTTCATTCTTTTTCCGAATTAGTTTTTTTTTTCTTCTTAAAAAAAATACATAATACATAAATTAAAAATGTCTCTTACTTACTTTCTTACTTATTTTACTAAATTGCTCAAAACTTTTAGTGACTACATTATGAAGTGCTCTTTGCACAATGTAATAATAATAATAATAATAATAATGAATAATAATAATAATGAATAATAATGATAATAATGCCTGTTTATTTATTAATTTATTTGTTTGTTTATTAAAAAGTAATATGTGTAATGTTTTGCTTTTGCAACAACAACATTATTATTATTATTTATGCATTTATTTGTTTATTTATTTGTTTTATGGTATTGATTTAAAAAGTAATATCTTAAAGTTTTGCATTTGCAATAATAATAATAATAATAATAATAATAATAATAATAATAATAATAATAATAATGCTGTTTAATTTTTGTATTTAGGGTTCTATTGAAAAAAAGAAATGCCATATGAAATGTTTTGAAGTGGGAAACTATGCTTCATTCAAAATATCTTAATTATGCATGATGCAATTTGTAGAAAATTTCACCAAAGCTTATCGTTTCCATGACAACCGACACACTCACGTTCTAGGATTTATACAATCTGCTTGGTGCTAAACACTTTCCAGTCAGCGCAGTCCTGTTGATTACCAACATGCTCTGTATGTGTGTGTGTGTGTGTGTGTGTGTGAGCTAGTTACTGTGTTATACTGGACTGTGTTTTATCAACTGTGTGTGCTACAGTTTATAAAGTCCAAGTCCGAACCTGAATTCCCAGCTACTGACCTCAGCTTTGTGTGCAGCACTGCGGGAGTAACCAGACGCCAGCCAAGATCGAGACTGTTAGCAACTCAGCTACAATTACTGCCCGGCAGGGCTTCACTGTTTCGGCCCATCCACTCGAATCAATCGAACTTAGTCAGTGTGGACTGAGTCCAAATTAGTCAACCAAGCACTGGAGGTGAATGGCAGGTCAGCAGGGGTTGCCACCATGTTGAAACATACACCACACATCTAGAAGTTTTCCTTTTTTTTTTTGACTGTTACACTTCTAGAAGAAAAGAATGCTGACCTTTCTCCACTGCCCCATTACTAAACAACCCTCGCCTGATTCCCCTTCTTCTGACAAGACCTGACACCAGACTGAAGGAAGAAAGCAATCAGGAAACTGACGAGGTCAAATGCCAAATTACCCCAAATGCACTTCAATTCTCTCTTTAGTTTTCTGCCTCAGATTACCAAATCCCACGATCACCTCCGTTCTAACTAGGCGTGTACCCGAAACTGAAGAAACATATTAGTGAGACAAACAGAAAAAGCATTTGTATATGAAACAAATAAAATTTGAATTTGATACAAATACAAATACAGATATGAAGAAAAAAAGTATAATACTGTTGGTTTTGTTTTTCTTCTCCTTTCTGTTGTCAATCATTAATGGTTCCACCAGCTCGACCTAATCACTGCCTTACTGAGCTCCAAAATAAATTCAATATTTTACCAAATTTCTTCACAAAATGACCCATAAAAGAAACTCTTTTTTTCAGAAAGAGATCGCACTTCACAAGCCCACACAGAACATGTGCCGTTCACAGGGCATCATATCTCTACCGGTTTCTCTAAAACATTTTTTCAGCCGAAAATATAATTAAAAGACTCTTTAAAAAATTAGTGCAAATATTCTAATAAAATGGAAGTCCACATCATCTCACAGCAGAACTGTCTCAGGTCAAACCTAAATAAGTACCAGTTCCTCGACCTCAGCTACATCTCGGAGTTCGTAATAAGCCACTACCATACTACCATACAATCTAATCCCATATTTGGTGAGGTGGCACAATAATCTTGTGGCCCCTGTGCATGGCCCTTAATACTCTGTGCTCCAGGGGCACTGTATCTTTCTTACTACATACTTGGGTAATAGCTAAGTTTCATCTGCACATTTGCATTGATAACTGCTAACTCATTGGTTAAGGTGCTGGCCTTGGAATTGTAAGGTCATGAGTTCAAAACTCGGCACCACCAAACTGCTATTGCTGGGCCCTTGAGCAAGGCCCTTAACCCTCAACCGCTCAGGTGTATAAAACTAAATAACTGTATATTACTGTGGATGACAGTGTCTGCCAAATGTCAAAAAACTTGATTTATTTATAATTTGTATTTTTTTGTTCTTTAAACATCTCTGGACTTTGGAATGATGATGAAATGCTTCTATCTAGCAAAGGTTTTCATCTATAATCAATAATTCTTTCTTTTTTTTTGTTTTGTGTGGTAGCGACTAATTATGAGGTCATGCCCATGTAGATAGATAGATAGATAGATAGATAGATAGATAGATAGATAGATAGATAGATAGATAGATAGATAGATATGCTGACACAAGGAGCTACTCTTGATTGTCTGGGAACACTGGACAATTTCTTCCTGCCACTGTGAATTATTATGTGGTTAAGGTGCTGGACTTTGGATTGGCAAGTCATGAGTTCAAATCCCAGCACCACCAAGGCTTCCATTGCCGGGCCCCTGTGCAAGGCCCTTAACCCTTACCTGCTCAGATGTATAAGAAATCATGGTATGTCGGTCTGAATTTTTTTTTGTGTGTGTTTTATAAGTAATTACAAATCAGTGGATGAGCAGAAGATTCTTTCCCTACCCTGAGAAATGACAGATCGCGGCTATGGTCGATGCTGGTGATCTCCAGGTTGCCCATCACCACCTCGCAGTTCTCATAGTACTTGCGCAGGGTCCGGTACTGCTGCTCTAGATCCGACAGGGTACTCAGCTTGTTCTGTGTGCCAGTGCACACTGCATAGAGACAGAGAGACAAAGAAAGAAAAAGAAATAGATGAAGAGATTACATTCTGGAAGAAATTGACAGCAATTTTAGGTATTTTACACAAAATTTGGTGGCGTATATAGAATTAGAAAGACTTCTCCTGCACCTAATAAACTCAGTGTGCAGAAGAATGCACACACCAAGAATCTAAACAGTTGCATACTAGTGAATCGCTAACAATTTGGCAATAGATGGAAAAATAAACATAAGGTTTAAGATTCAAATAATAGCTAATATACACACATGTAAACATTTCTCATGAGATCAGCTCGACTCCCTGTAAATAATAATAATAATAATAATAATAATAATAATAATAATAATAATGTTATGGACAAAAGTTTGGGGAGACCTCACAATTTGATCAGTATATCACATCTCATTCCACCTCCTTTTATTGTTATAATAATCTCCAAGTTTACCGAGACAATGTTCCATTAGATTTTGTGAAAATTTTGCCCATTCAGACACAAGGATGTTAGTAATGCCAGGTACTGATGTGGGTGAGGTGAGGAGGTCAGGGGTTCAATAGGGTTGAGGTCATAACTCTATAGCAGATCTTCCACTCCAACCCATGTAAGGCATATCATCATGGAGCTGGCTTTGTGCACAAGGGCATTGAACAGATTTGGCTCCTGCGGACTTCGCCCTCTTCCTAAAGATGATGATCCAGCACAAAGGTTGGCGTTTTTAAAATCATTGCAGAGATCCAGCGTGAATTGCAGAAGTTGCTTGACACGCTTCGAAAAGGAGACTTCCAGGACGCATTCCAGAAGTGTCAGGAACGTTGGGAGCGCTGTATTGCTGTTCAAGGGGACTATTTTGAAGGTGACATTGTGTAAACATAGATAACTATTGTACATTCCTGTAAACAGAGCCTCGAAAATTTGATGCCACATCATAGAGCTGAACGATCAAATTCCCAACACTGACTGTTGAGCGTTTTGACAACGTGACAAGCCTTGGAGTCACCAACCGCTCGACGACTATTCCACCATGGCTCAGCTATTGATTGTGACATTGAGCATAAAGTGCTTTCCTTTCTCTATTGATCAAATCGCTCTCAGCTCGCCGGCCAATAATGTGCGCGAATGGCAAACTGAGTCGAAACGGGCGATTCCCACAGTTGTATATGGATGGTTGGCAAGCGCGCCCTGGTTGAACATGTTACAGCTGGGTTCGTCCTACAGGTTCATCCTATCAAACCTGACAAGTAATTAAACACAGCCACTTTCCACCCATCACGCCGTTTTGAGCACTCAAAGACATCTGCCATCTGTAGCATCAGCTGGCGCTGCCCGGCAGGCTCCGACAGCACAGGAGAATAAACCCCGCACTCTCACGCTCCACCGAACTGCTGTCACAACAGCCTGCGGCGTCGGGGAGAGTGGAGCGAGACTCAGAGAGAGAAACAGACAGAGCCAACAACAGGCTCTCTGTAAATTAAACAATGGCAGAAAAAGCTCACACTGGCTACTAATCGGTGCAGTCGGATTCAAAATACACAGTATAATAATAGTTACCCAGCAATTCCTATGCAGCCGTTCTCCCCTTTGTAGGCAGGAGTGTATGGTACAATTTGACCACACCCATCTACACTAGAGTCGGTCGGCTATAGTTTTTCCGGGTGTATTCCGCAACGTTGGCTTTAGTTGAATGTTGTCAGGTTTTTGTCTGACTCTGCACGTCCTATCGGCAGCAGAGCTTGTCGGCCGCAGAGCATGTTGGCGAGAAAGAGAACTCCAATTGGCTATTCAGCTTAGCGAATAAGCACACAAGAAAAAAGTGGAACCGTTGAAAGCAAACAACGACGGAGTGAAAAGAAAACACACAGACACTCGTTGTCATTCTTGCCACTTGTCTTGTCACCTCAATTGAAGAGAGGATTATTTAGTTATTATATTGCTTGACAAGACCGAGGGCTAGAAATGCCAGTGCCAATTGCAAACATGATTGAAAAAGCTACATGAATCCATTAGCAACAGGTGTAAACGCTGATTGCTTTACAATTGCTGCCCCCTGCTGGTATGGGACTCTCTCTGACGCGAGCGCAGAGCGTGCACGCTAGTTGGCCGACGGCTCTATGTACTGTAACTGCTGCCTTTATATTATTTGTACAGTTTATATGATTTTTTTTACATTCTGTAAAATCACCTTTAATTAAAGTTAAGCTGCACTTTTGTACATTCTTTTATTTGATGTATGTTGCGGTACTTTTGTTTGAAGCCTCGTTTCGGGGGGTCGTGTGCAGAAGACTGTACGGGTTTCAGTCAAGAAAGCTAGCGGCTCGCACGGACATTATGGATGCTCCACTAAAAGTCTGTTCTAGTCATGAAATGACTTGAACTATCATAAGGAAGATTTAAAGACTATTTCAATTTCTTACAGCATGCAGCCAATGAGGTATTTGTTTATTTGTCTGTATTTTATATCTATAAACCGCCATTACGTTTGTTGCTCACGTGTGTCAAACTAATGTGTTTGTTGTGTTTTACTGGAAAAAGTCACGTCTGTGTGTTCTAGTGCAATTTTCTTTGCCCTGACACAGGCGACGTGAGGCGACTCAAGCCGACACAACAGTCTGCTTTCCTCGGAGCTAGTTCTTTGACATCGGTTGTACAGATTAAGCAAAAACCTTACAAGATCTTGAAAAATTGTTTGGAAGTAACATTATACAGCAAAGCTCAACAGCTCTCCTCTCTCTTTCTCTCTCTCTTTCTCTGCCTCTCTATTACAATCTTTTATTCAAGTATGTCTATTTTTTTCTATACAATCTCTGATGAAGACGGCTCAGAGCTCCAAAACTTATATTGCCCTTCACCGTGTCAAGCCGTTGGTCCTCCTTTCTGCTTTTTTTCATTAAAAAAAGAAAAGAAAGAATATGAATAACAAAACTCTCATCTTCAAGGTAGCCATCTCTGTGGAAACAAATAAGACCTTGTGCAAATAATACCTCCGGACCCTTATTTCATTGTGACATACAAAGAGAGTGGAAAAAAAAAAAAAAAGCACAAAGAAATTAAGGAATGAAAGGAAGCGTGTACAGGTCAGCTGTTGGCCTCTGAGTTTTCAATAAGTGTTAGCATGCATTAGAGGGAGGGAGGGATTATAAAGTTCGGTTGCTGGTAATAAACAGTTATTGCACCCTCAAGGCATCAGGGCTGATATTACACAGGAACTATAGGATCGAGGCTCATGGGGAGCAGAGGCAAGGCAAGGCAGTGGTGGTGGTGGTGGTAAGGGGGAGCTCTTTATATTAGCACAGCTGACAAAAATCCTGTGTGGGAGACTCCATAGAGCTTGAACATCCAACAGACAATTCACACAGGCTGAGCATGTAGAAATACTTTGGATTAAGGTTAAGGTAGAGGAAAAAGAAAAGGGCTAGTGAAGAATTCATTCACGACATTTATGACATTTCCAATTTTTGCAGCTAACTAGAATTGGTACTTCCAGCTTTTTTTAATCATTGTGTCACGAAGTCTTGCCATTTGTACGGTTTGCAGTTCTAATATCATCTGTACAGCATTTTTTTTTTTCACGAATATTCTGAATTCTGATCATTTTAAATTGTCTACCACATTTTCATTAGGTTTTGACCCCTTTACTTGCATTTGCATTTATATTTACTTAATTAGCATTGACTGCTTTTACAGCTTGGTTTATGCCCAGTGTTTATCCAAAAAAAAATAACCTTCTTAACTTTTCAGTCGGTCTGATCCAAGGAGCAGGTCTCTGGGATAATTATTATATAACTTTGCATATCCCAGTGATGTTAGGAAGCCGGGGTCAGAGATGATACAGCGCCCCTGGAGCATAGAGGGTTAAGGGCATTTCTCAAGAGACCAAAGAGTGGCAGCTTGGCGATTCAATTCTATTTCTATAGCGCTTTTTACAATGGACATTGTCTCGGAACAGCTTTACAGAATGTAACAAAAATGTAAATATAAGTGAGCTATGTGTATTTATCCCAGATGAGCAATCCAGGGGCGACATTGGCAAGGAAATATTCCATTAGATGATGTGAGAAAGAAACCTTGAGAGGAACCAGACTCATAGTAGACCAGTGAAGCTCTTCCTCGCCAACCCATTTAACCATATTTTCATGGAGCTGGCTTTGTGCCACAAAGGAGGAACTGGTTTTGGGTCTGCTAGATGAAGTGAAGGGAAAATTTCATGCTACTGCATACAAAGACGTCTTATACAATTGTGTGCCTCCAACTTTGTAGTTAAAAAAAAAACACAAAGTTTGCACATTTTTTTATATAGTAGCTGGTCTAAGCAACATAATGAACCCAGACCAGTGATCGCTTCCCTACATTTTTATTCATGGACTCTCCATGCTGTTAAAGCCCAACTCTTTTTATATATGTAGATAGTCGATAAATTGGACAGGCCAACTTAAAAATCTCAAAATGTAGCTTTGAGCACGCGGTTCAAGTGGTACATGGGGTAATTATTCCGAGTCATGTCTCTATTTGTGAGCACCGCTGCTTAATCTGCTTCCAGACAAAACAGGATGAAAGCTCCATCTCCTCTGTGAATCTCCACACACAGCACCAGGCACGGAGATGTCAGCGTGGCACCGACGGCTTTATTTCCACTGCTTTATTCCCCTTCACATTGTCAAGGGTTTCAGATTCTTTTTTTTTTTTTTTCATTTTGTTGTTGTTTTGGTTATCATCCCAGACATGATGGATAAAAGCAGTGAATCATAAATCTGTTTTTTTCTGTCGTATATTTAATTAATGAAAAGATTATAAGCCTGGGGTTTAGAAGAAAATAAATAAATAATAAAGGGTGGTACGGAGGGATATGCATGAGTATGCGCTCGGATGAGACAAAGAAGTGCTTTCGATACCCAGCAGGTGGTCGAGGCATTAATCACCTCATTAACGGATAAGAGATTTCGCTTCTGCTGAAATCCCACCAGACCAAGTAGCTCAGGGATTACAAAGACCTCAAAAGAAACTTTGGATTAAGTAAAGAGACGGAACAAAACGCCTTTTTTTTCCACGCCGTTTTGATGGACAGCTAAGGTTACGAATTCAGATCAAATGTTACATCAACATATACGCAGGGGTGGTTTTGAATTCCGAATCAAAGTACCCACGATGCTATTTTCAAGATGTTCAAAATACTAAAATCACTCCGGTGTAATCTGTGCCTCCGAGGTTGAAAGATTTATCTTGAGTCGAAGCGTATGAGACGCTAGCTCACTAGCCTCAAGACCACTGCAAGTTTAAACACAAGCACAGTAAAACCGAGGGAAAAAAAATCAGGGGCCAAATAAATGTGGACTATAACGATTTTTTTTTTTCTTCTGTCAAATGAGACACAGTATACCATGACTACCATCTAACTACCATTTAACTACCATCTAACTACCATCTAAAAATCAAAAAGACTACCACAATAATACACTATATGGATGACACCTGACCATAAGATTGGTATATGCGTTTCAAATACTGTGCACAAATTGAGCTCCATGAAGATATGCTTTACATTGGTTGGTTTGAGTAGAAGACCTGGAATGGCATGCTATAGAGTTTTGACCTCAACTCTGTTGAACACCTTTGGGATGAATGTGAACGCTGACTGCACCGCAGACTTCCTCACCTTCTCACCTACATCAGTACCTGACTTTACTAACACCCTTGTGGCTGAATGATATGGAAGTCCTAAGAGGCCATGCATTATAATATTAGTTTTAATCGTTTTCACGTGATCACGACTTCATTTTCTTGTGAGCTTAACATAACATTATTTCCTCGTGATCAGTACTTCATTTCACTGTGTATTCTGGAGGCAGCATCGTGGACAAGGACGTGTCAGAGGACGCGTAGACGCGTGCCGGTGCGAGCTCTTGCCACAAATGGTTATGGTTGTTATCTATGATTTCGCGATGATGCTGCCTCTAGAACATGCTCTTATGTCGAATACACAAAAAAATTAAGTACCGATCAGGAGAAATGTTTCAGATGCAGCATCATGGATAATAACCATAAACATTTGTGGCAGTGGACTTGCGATCACGAGAAAACAACTTTTGTTAAAAATGTAAAAATCGCAAACCAGAAAACAACTGGTTGTGTCAAGATTGCGAGAAAATCAAGACAAATCAAGATATAAATTGAAATTACGATGCATGGTGTCCATGGAATGAGCACAAAATCTCCACAAAATCTAGTGCTACACCTTCCCAAAAGAGTGGAGGTTCTTACTATTATTATAACAGCGAAAGGAGGATAAATGTGGGATTTCATATTCAAAAAGTACATAAAAAACGTGTGTGTTTGATCAATATACAAATGACACAACGGGACAGAGGTGCGATTTGTGTGTGGCTTGAGCAAAAAAAAGCTAGCGAACAACATGCACAGCGTTTCTCTTTTCAGTGCACGCTAAGAAACACGGCATAATTACTGACTTCAGACCCTTGACTGACGCTAAACTAGCATTTCTTTCTTTTCTACACATTAGCTAAAGGATATCCAAACATCTGAAACCATTTACAGACCACATTTTTAGATTTGTACTCAGTTCCAATAGCATGTTACCAGAGAGTTTTATTACCTTTTTTTTTTTTTTTTTTTTTTACATGTTTAGCATTGACCGACAGTCAAACCGGTTCGAAGTCCTATCAACGGTGTTTACCTGAAGAAGTGACATTTACGACTTCAATTCATTTGTCGAGTCACTAGTTATTGTCGTGACCTTTCCCATCATCAATTCAGCAGCACCAGAGAAGGAGTTTAGATCCATGTGTGATTTTTAACTGCGATCGATAAGCCATTGAGAGGAAACCGTTTTGTTTGGTGTGCTATGGACTGGATTTCCTGCTTAATTGACCAATCGCATAGGGTGAGTTTGTAGGTTAAAATTGGGGGAATAGGCAACCCATTTTTGGAACAGCCCACACAAATTAAAAGTATAATCCTTTTTTTTGGTCTCTTGTTAGAAATATTAGAAATAAAACACTTGAGTCCCCTTCCTGAGAATGTTAATAACTAGAGAGCTGGATTGGGAAGTTTTGTAGTATGTAGTGTGTGTGAGTGTATGTGTGGCCACACTTCCTGGCAGAGGGTGAGAGAAATGGCTTTGCCATTATCTTTAGATTAGAAGTGGGACCAGTGTGCTCTCCTTCCATGTCAAGTTGAATAAGCTTCCCAGGCTTCTCTCTCTCACTCTTTTACTTTTCCCTTTTCTTCCTCTCAAACTTTCTCCTCTTTTCAAATAGACACACAGGGCAGACACAGCTGGTACCCATAGGATCTTGTGGTAAAGTATTGGCCATCCTGCCCTCTAGTCAGCCACGAGGCTTTTCTGTCACTCTCGTGCCACAGAAGAGGAATAGCTTTCCTTCCTTTCTTCACAGCAGTCGAGGTTCTTACCTCACCCCTGACAAATGCACAGTAAGAGAAGAGTTCTGATGATGGGATAACGTCTAGCAGGGTGGTGTGTTTGCATGAAAGAGAGTGGCAGAAGAGAGGGATTTCTTTGATTAAACCAGGCACAGCTGATGTTGAAATTAAATCAGCTTCCTTCTTCTGTATGCAATCCTCTTCTGGGAATGAAAAGGAAAAAAAAATAAAAAAGGATCCGAAAATGTGAATTGTGTCATATTGAGGAGACACGCTCTCGTTTTTCATAAAACACATTATACAGTATGGGTACTATTCACGTTTCTGCAAGTCATGAGGTAGGCCCTGCGCATCGGAAGGGACTGGGGATACGTCACCTGAAATCGATTTCTGAGTTACACTACATTATTATGATAGGTTTGTGTGAGAAGCAGTATTAAGGCCACACTTACTGTCTGACAGTTTGATGTAACCACAGAGAAATTTATATTTGGGCTGGTAAAGATGCGCAAAAAATCTATTTAAAGGCTTATATCAAATATTACTGAAATATGATGTTAAATAACAATATTTCTAATTGTTATTTAGCATCATATTTCAGTAATATTTGATACTTGATCGTACTTAAAAAAATTATGCATTGTTTTTTTCATTCATTTCATACATTATTTCTTAAAAGAGTCATCAAAGTCATCAAAATCAAAATCATCAAAGTCTTAGGGTGATCAAATCAAGAAAAGCCTGAATATTATTTTAGTATTGAGACTAAAATATAGACAAAATTAAGTATATCTTCTTCTTCTTCTTCTTTCGGCTTCTCCCATTAGGGGTCGCCACAGCGGATCATCCGTCTCCATACCCCATGCGATTGCTATTACGCGCCCTACTTCCTGACTAGCCGCTAATTGTGGATTTTTTACTACAGCAAGAAGTGTATTACTGCAAACTGTGTGGGATAAAAGTAAAAGTATTAATCAATTTACTTCTTCAAACAAACAAATCTAGAGCGAAACAATATATGTATATATATAAAATTGTATTTCTTGAAATTACGGCATTTTGTAGACGCCTTTATTCAGAGCTTTGCAAAGCTTGCATTTATCTCATTCCGACCAGCTATGGGTTTAAGGACCTTGCTCAGGGGCCCAGCTTGGTGTGGCTGGTTAGGAAACTTCAGATCCTTAATCAATGCCTTAACCACTAATCTACCACCCCCCCGCTTGATAATGTTTGTAGATGGGTCAGTGAAGTTGGCTAAACCCAACTGCAGATTGAATATTGGGGATTTTTTTTGCTAGTGGTGATTTCAAATCAATCAATCAATCAATCAATCAATTTATCAATAATCCCTTTAACGTCATCTATGGAATACAAATATATCTGATAGCAAACACTGAAACATATGAACTTTTTTATTTACTTGTTGATTTTTCTTGCAAATAATGAGGTAAAGAATTTAATAAAAAACCCTAATAATTTACACTCGAAACCTATAAAAACAGACATCTACAGTATTTGGCAGAGGCATTTATCCATTCAAGCAACTGAGAAGATAAGGGCCTTGCTCAGAGACCAGGAGGGGCAGCTTGGTGTGGCTGAGATTTGAATTAGACCCTCAGATCCAGTGCCTTAAACACTAATCTACCACCTCCCCATATATGTAGCTCCAATTTTGTTGTGGTGCCAGAGTTAATAGCTCACTATTCCAACTTCATTTGTATGAACTCAAACTTTCAATTTATAGTATATGCATTTTACATTAAATTACATGTTTAATGGTTATGTTTGAGTGCACTTTGCCCTTTGGGTTGCGATAATAAAACAGTTTTGCTGATACCTGATGATCCCCAGATCAGCCGTACAGTATATACACAGTGCGATGCGACTTTAAGATCCCGACACGCAGATAAGAACAGTGGAGAATGATTCAGTGAGTCATTTAAGGACAATTACTTTAGCGTGCTGCAAAGAGACGTTAATACGCTCCCTGTTCTTATCAATCACAGCTCAAATTATAATAGAACAGGAGCTGCTTGTGTTATCACTGCTCTGGGGTTTATGATATAACTGAAGTGGGGCTATTTCAAACAACAGGGCAAGATGATAAAGATGATGTTTATATACTAGGGATGTGCATATTTACAGATACGATACATTAAAGATACATATAAAGCAACGATGAGATGTGATTTAAAGCAATATGATGCAATAGAAAAGTATGATGCTATGCAATTCAGTAGGGTACAGATACTTTAATTTCATTGGTTCAGACAAAAAGCAAATCATCTTAAATTCCTTCTCACTTCTAGCGCATGGCCCTTTTACAAACACGCCTTTGTAGTGCAAAAATAAATACAAATACAAATAAAACCAGACGTTCTTTTGCTGTTCTGTCTCCAGAAAGACGCAGCTCTACCTCTGCCATGTTAATCTGTATTCTATGTGACTCTCAGGACACGCCTAGGTCTCCGTAGTGTTGTGATACGTCATATTCACGTAGCAGCAGCGGTGCTGGAAAAAACGCGCTCGAGAAACAGTTTAGTGAGAAAAAATCGATCTACATATTAAATATAGGTCACAAATTATTAGTTACTTTCTAAATAATAAAAATATAGCGCATCTACTAATAATGCAATATAAATAAATATTTTTTTCCCGACGATGCATCGTGATCCAAATGCCAACTTGTGTCTGATGCACACTTTTTTAAATCAGTGCATCATATAATTTTATGCAGATGCACCGATGTGCATCTTATTATCCTTATTATAGACATATCATGATAGTCTCTGTTCAGTATTGCCAACCAGAATCCAGCAAAACATTGAGAGACCAGGGTGATGACATTATCCATAATTCTCTCTTCCTGGCTTCCTCTGACTCTGTCCAGCATGGTGTTCATATGTGGACACTAATCACTGCTTCCAACCAGTTCGGCGTGGAGCTCCTACTGACCGCATCTCCTGTTTCATTACTCATAATCCCACACAGGCTCTTTTCAAGCCCTGAGGGTTTCGGTGTCACAGAGAGGAAGAATGTTCCAGGGCAGAATACACTTCGAGGAGCCTCGAGCCGATCCTGAAAGGGATCTGAGAGAATAAGCTGTGGGTTTATCTCAGCTGAGCACAGACATATTTACACAGGGATGGAACAGGAAGTGTAGCCAAATCTTTTTCCTTCAGATCCAAATATACTGTAGCATTTGGATTTTTTAATCTTAATTCTCACATTTTTCCTTTTGCTTATATCATGATTTTAATGATAGTGGATTTGATTTATCAACTTATAATGGAATATCTCTTCAACCTTTTCTCTACCTTTTTTTTTTTTTTTGTTCCTATGGTTCCACATCAACTGCCTAAAGTTCCATGAAATCGTTCATGAACGATTCGTTCATTTGAACGAGTCTTTAATGTGACTCAGAAAAACGAATCATCTCAAAGAGTGATTCATTCATCGCAAAATCTGCATAGGTATTGGACAGGAAGCGTAATTGGATAGTTTATCTCTCCACTCTTCTAGTCCGAGTCGTTCCTTCTTTTGTCACGTGTCTCCCTTATACGCTATGAAGGTGATTAAAGGATCAAAAAATGAAATGAACTAAATGACATTTCGATGAATGAGATTCAAAGAACCAAGCCACTAAAATGATCTGATCTTCCCATCGTTACCATGAAGTTCCTGAGCAACTCAAGGACTTTGAAAATAGATTTGGATTGTAATAAATATACAAAGTTTACTACAATGGCTTAGGACTGCTGTTTTCATGAACAGTTCTGCAGTTAAGCTTCTATCACTGAACAGTATACCCTCAACAATGATGGAACTGTAATGAATGGACATTCGGTGCCACCTAGATGAGGACGGGTTCCCTCAGATCAGGTTTCTGGTTCCTCTCAAGGTTTCTTCCTCATGGCAAAAATCTCAGGGAGTTTTTCCTTGCCACAGTCACCACTGATAAGCTTGATGATAAAGAATATACTTACAGAAACTACACTTTTATACATCTTTATAACCTCTTTATCTGTGTGAAGCTGTTTTGAAACAATGCCCATTGTTAAAAGCGCTTTAAAAATAAAAAGTCATTGAATTGAATTCACTACCCAAACATGAAATCTTATATAATAGCTAGCAATAGTTTCTGGTTTAGTTCTGGCATCTAATTTTAATAACCGCTACAATTCAACTCATTATAATACGTATTAGCTTAATTACCCTTTGTTCATTTGTAAGTATTATTATTATGTTTTAAAAAAGCAAGCACTAAACTTGAGAGCTCTGAGAATACAGCTGTTCGCTGATTTCTGCTCAAAGCCATTCCGGTTGAGATCCTCTAATGACCTAACCATGTTTTCACCTGATTACGACAGGCTAACAATGTAACATTTATGATTGTGGTGCACCAATACGTGCCGCCGTTGTTCCCTGCATATAAATACACTGACATAATGACAAACTGTAAATGTCAGCGCTGAAAAGAATGGAAGAAAAACACGTTGGGGAAGGCTGGAGAAGGTAATGGGTTACGTACTACAGATGGTTGATTTATACATTCGACACTGTAGGGATGTTTGAGGAGTCGAAGGGAAAATGAGGCAGGTCATACAGGAAGCAGCTAAATGTACTAATAATAAAACCAATTTTAGACTCCGACTGCAAAAGACCACTACTGGCAAAAACAGGGAAAATGTGTGAATTTTTATTTGCTTTAATAAAAAAGTATTACTTTGACAACAATTAGTCCAACATGTAGCGAAGTGTTACATATATATATATATATATATATATATATATATATATCAGTCTGTCTCTCAGAGCTTCTCAGAAATAAATATGGGCAAAGGTTCACCAAACTGTGACAGACTGCATCTACAAAATGTGGAATAATTTCAGAATAATGTTTTTGAGTTTTTTTCAGACTTTTACTATCTCATCATTTACTGTACATAATATCATTCAAATATTCTGAGAATCTGAATAAATCAGGGACAAGGGTGAAAATCATTATTGGATACCCGTAATTTGGGGGTCCTCAGGCACTGCATGGGCTTAGAAACATCACCAGAAATCATTAAACACATTTTGCTGAGTTGACCAGAACTACAGGGTAAAGCTTTATAATGCAAAGAAGAAGCCAAATGTGAACAAGATCCAGGAACGCCATTATTGCATTCTGTTTTTCTGTACATTTTACACGGTATCCCACTTGTTTTAGGGTTGTACATTATATGTTGATATACAGTGGCGATCAAAATTAGAGAACAATGTATAACAATTGAACAATTCTGAAATAATGTCATCTTCACTGCTCAACAGTTGAAGGAGTTTTTGTCCTGTCTATACCATGCTACCAGAACACCTTTTCCACAAAATAACTAAGGCATTTCCAAAAAAAACATTATTTTGCAGAAAACACACTGATCAAAATTAGAGAACAACAATGACTGTAGCATGGAAAAAGATTACAACATAATTTTCTGAAGGTTACAACAGTCAGCAATTAGTAGGAAGTGTACAGGCCTCTGCTCTGAATGACTTCAGCACATCTGCGGCCACAGGACAGCACTAGTCTCTCACACTGCTCTGGTGTGATTTTGGTCCTCTCTTCTTCCAGTCTCCTCCACAGTTCGGTGACAGTAGTGGGTTTCTTGGCCATAACTTTGTCACCAAGGATTTTCCAGAGGTTCTCTATTGGGTTGAGATCAGGAGTCTGGGCAGGCCATGTCATTATTTCAATGTTTTCAGTTTCAAGGAACTGCTTTACCCGTTTTGCTGTGTGACATGGAGCGTTGTCCTGCATGAACACTGCGGGCTGATTGGGTGATGAACGCAGGAAAGGAACCATATGTTGAAGAAGGTTCTGATAAACATTTGCATTCACTCTGCCATGTAGCTGTATAAGAGGCCCAACTCCTGCTGCAGAAAACATGCCCCAAACCATGACACTTCCTCCTCCACTTTTCACTGACTTCTTTACACACTTTGGGTTCAGTCTTTCTCCAGTTTGTCGCCGAACATAATGTTTCCCATCGGACCCAAATAAATTAAACTTGCTTTCATCACTGAAGTGAACTTTGGACCAGTTCTCCTCTGTCCACACAACATGCTTAGTCTAGCCTTTTGATTCTTTCTGCTAATGAGAGGTTTGGTCACTGCAGAGTGGGCTTTCAGTCCAAATGCTCTTAAACGTCGAGACACTGTATGACGAGACAGATCCTTACCCTGTTCAGCGCTGAACTGGTGAGCAATTCCAGCTGCAGTGTGGAAACGATTGCCCATTGAGATCCTCCGCAGTATCCTGTCCTCTCTTGTATTTGTCTTCCGTGGACGACCAGACTTCTTGGCGGACTTGAATGAGTTTGTGATGTTGTAAAGATTCAATATTCTTGAAATCACAGATTTGGAACGACCAACTTGTCTTGCTACGGCTGATAGGGTCATCCCTTTGGCCTTCATCTGGACAACCTGCTGCCGGAGGCTTTCAGTCACTTTAGAACGGCCCACCATCTTGCAGAGTCAGTGAAACTGGAAGTTAGGCTGCCAGTTAAATAGGGGTTTACAGATAATCAAGGAAATTAGCACCAGGTACCAGATTAACACCAATAACTGGGAGGTATCTGAAAGTGTTCTCTAATTTTGATCAGTGTGTTTTCTGAAAAATATAGTTTTTTTTTGGAAATGCCTTAGTTATTTTGTGGAATAGGTGTTCTGGTAGCATGGTATAGACAGGACAAAAACTCCTTCAACTGTTGAGCAGTGAAGATGACATTATTTCAGAATTGTTCAATTGTTTATACATTGTTCTCTAATTTTGATCGCCACTGTATAATACTGTTTTGTAATCGTTTGGGGGGGGAAAAAAAAAAAAACAGATACAAATAAAATATTCAAGTATTTGAAATAAAACAAGCTGCTAGGTTAGGTATTAGCTAGAAATGATGGGAATTATTCAGAAATAAAATAAGCCAGATGAGTAATATTTTGTCTTTGCCAGCATTTTTCCTCGATATTAAAGTTTTACTCGAACCACATGTCACACACACACACACACACACACACACACACACATACACATACACACACACAATTGTCCACAAAGTTATGAAGCCAAATGTAACAAAGAGAAATGTAGGGTCAGTGTAATTCAGATCAGTTGTCAGGTCCAGGACGTCTCAGGTCATATGGTTAATGGATTCATTATGATGTAACTCTCAGTATGATGTGACACTTCATAGCTTCATAGCCCTCAATTAGTCTGTGTGTGATCGTCCTTTCATTTGTTCCAGTAGCAAGAAATTGCTACGAATGCCTGCACCAATGCCTCCTCAATCACAAACAACCATGAATACAGCACATCTTTCTTATTCTTTACCTTCCTTTCATCCATTCTTTCTTCTCTCCCATTTTCCTCAATCCTTATTACTTTTGACCTTCCCGCTTTCCTCTTTCCTACATTTTTCCTTCCTTCCTACTTTTTTCCCACATTTCTCCTTCCTTCCTTCTTTCATTCAGTCCTCCTTTTTCCTACATTCTTCCTTCCTTCCTTCTTTTGTCCTTCCTCCTTTCCTACTTTTTTCCCACATTTCTCCTTCCTTCCTTCCTTCTTTCATTCAGTCCTCCTTTTTCCCACATTTCTCCTTCTTTCCCTCCTTCCTACTTTTGTCCTTCCTGCTTTACTACTTTTCTCACACATTTCTCCTTCCTTCCTTCCTTCCTTCCTTCCTTCCTTCTGTCTTTCCTACCTTCCTTAAGTCCTTCTTTTTCCTACTTTTCTCCTTTCTTTCCTTTCTTCCTCCCTTCCATCTGTCTTTCCTATTTTCCCCACCTTCCACCCTTATCTCGACTTTCATCTTTCCTTCCATCCTTTCTTCCTTCTTATTACAGATCTTATCAAATATCCTGCATCAAGCTTTTTTTTTATTTTGACCCAGTGTTTAATAAAAAAAAAACAATTTCCTACTGTTTTTATTTATTTATTGTATCTTCGTCATATTTTTTCCTCCTTTCTTCCTCCTTTTCTTTCCTCTCTTCCATTCTTTTTGACATTTCTCTTTTTTCTTTCTGCATTCTTACCTTTTTATTAAAAACTAAGGAATAATATTTGAAGGTGCATGTTTTTAAGGTCATTGTAAATAATATGAGTTGTCGTGTCCAGAATGTCTCAGATCATATAATTAAATAAAGAATTATGATGTAACTCCCAGTATGATGTAAGCTGCACTCCAGCTCAATAGTCTGTGTCTGATTGTCTTTTTCCTTTTAGTAACACAAACATTGCTTAGAGTGCCTGCACCAATGCCTACTCAACCACAAGCACCCATGTTTCCACAACACTGCACATCCCAGTCCTGGTCCACTTGTGTGATGTTTGCTCTTGGAGAAAGCTTTACTGGCAGGAAAAGCTAGCTGCAGTGGAGAGACCATCCTCCGGTGTGAAATCTATCCAGTTGCACTGGCAAGAAAGAGTGCTTCGTTTTTGCAGTATTCTCTAAAGGAAAGCCCAAAAGCCAGGACTCCATGAGCCCAGCTGTGGTTTAAGCTTTAGGGCAAGGACGAGTCTGTGTGCTGACACAACACTTTCCTCATCAAGGCCCACAGGGGCCACAAACCCATTTTTGGGGTGCTTGTGTAGCCATTAATCCATGTCATGTACTAATGGGGGGTGAAATAAATAAATAGTTTACAGTGTACACACGCCCACTGGGGAATAACCTTCAAAAAATGCAATGGGATTAATGCTAGTTGCTGAGGTCAGGGCTTTGGGAAGCAGGAGATGAGAGGAAGCAATAATGTAGATGCATTGAAAAAGGTGAAGGTTTTAATGGAACTTCAAATCAGGCAAAAAAAAATGTGGTGATCCACTTGAAACATTATGTACAATAATTTATTAATAACAAACTTATGATCTGAAACTTTCAGCTTTCTGGTGATGAAACATCAGGAGGATGGAGCTGTTCTGAAAAGTACCCCATAGAAACCTGTAAATATTCAACGATCCCTTGAAGAGCCACTGAACCACGAATATCTGACACGCCTTTCCCACGTTTTGACTTTCATTCGTTGGATTGCATTGGACAGGTCTCTATCAGAGAGATCTCCAACTTTGCTAGAACCTCTTCAGAAGCAAATAACTAAACCCACATTCCAATTCTTCAGAAATGGTTTTATTTTTGTTCCTATGTGTTCCTATATTCCTTGTCTGAGAGCTTCAAACCTCTTATGATGTCCCCCTGCAGGAAAAAAAATCAAATTTGCACAAAATCCTGGGACAAAACTGTGTATAAAAAGTTTTAGTCAAGTGGAATAAGTGATGAATGAAAATGCCACAGCTGTATCAGGTGTGAGTTTAGCGAGCTTGATGAATCGTTCATCTGACAATCAGGAAGTCAATTTTGATTTCAATAAGCAAATCATTTTATACCACAAAACTACACAAACAAGCTTTAAATTAAACTTAATGCAAGTTTTTCATTTGATAACATTTTATTTTTTCAGTAAAAAAAAAAAAAAAAAAGGGAATCAAAAGTCTTTTTGTTTTCGCTTTGAGTTTAATTACAACACAATCATTTAGAAAAGTGTAGGCCATTTTTCATTGGTCAAGTTTTTTTCCCTTCCTTCCTTCCTTCCTTCCTTCCTTCTTTCCTATATTTCTTCCTTTCATCTCACCCTTTTTTCTGTTTCTTTCCTACTTTTCTCCTTCTGTCCTCTCCTACTTTCATCTTCTTCTTCTGATTCGTTCCTTCCTTACTATTTTCCTTCCTATTTTCCTTCCTTCCTTCCTTCCTTCCTTCCTTCCTTCCTTCCTTCCTTCCTTCCTT
>JAAIIK010000121.1:139038-150067 GCA_014706435.1 Silurus glanis
GAGAAGAGAAGAGAAGAGAAGAGAAGAGAAGAGAAGAGAAGAGAAGAAAAAATAAAGATAGAGAAGAGAAGAGAAGAGAAGAGAAGAGAAGAGAAGAGAAGAGAAAAGATCGAGTGGAGAAGATAAAGAAGAGGAGAGAAAATAAAGATAAAGAAGAGAAGAGAAGAGTAGAGAAGAGAAGAGAAAATAAAGATAGAGAAGAGAAGAGAAGAGAAGAGAAGAGGGCCCCTGCCTGACCCCTGCAGCACATCGTGTTCTGTTATCTCTGAATTTGTTGCTCGTGTTTCTATGAAATGCCTCCAGAGTGGAAATTTGTTCCTAAGAAAAGACTGCCAATAAAACAATTCTCTAATAATTCAGTGCAGGTCAGAACTTAGGGTTGGATATTAGAATGGAAAAATTAGGTAAGTATCGTATTTGGTATTGTGAGATTTTGTATAATATTCTATACATCTCTTGTGCATTTAATATTTATTTAAGAAGTTTTTAGTGCAACATTCAGATTTTATTCACTTCAAAAGGAAAAAAAAATGTAAGGGAATAAAAAAAAAAAAAAACATTGTTACCTCAAGATTTAGCATTAGATGTAACTGTAAAAGGATAAAATGTACAGCATGCTGTATGTACATCAATGAGTAATATTAATACTTAATTTGTATTACTAGCATATCCACAGAAAACAGGAAGTGAAGCTAACTGATCATTTCAGTGTTTTAATTGCTTTTATAAGTAAAAGTTTTGAGGGGTTTTTTTTTCTTTTTTTCCCAGGGTGAAGTCGGACAGGTGATAGTTTTCTGTTTCGTCACTGCTCTGCTCTCGATGACCCGGCTTATGTGTGCCGGGAGCTGAAATAGAGCAAAAATCCTGCGACTTGGGAACATGTGACCCCACTGACACGCAATACTGTGTTGATCTGAACTCATATCTCGGTGGGGGAAAAAAAGATGAACATATTTCTGCCAGCCCTTTTCTTTTTCGTTTTTAGAGTAAAAAAAAGTGAGAAAAGAAAGGAAGGGGAGTGTGTGTGTGGGAGGGAGTGGGCGTACGATGTGGGACTGTTGTAAGAGAAGGAAAAGAAAAAGAATGGAAGAGAAAGAGAGGAGACGTGTGGTGTTAGTATAAAGAGGCTTCCCGTACGCTGAGACGCCGCTCGATCCCTCGCACCAGATGGCTCCCCGGCCGTCCAAGTGCAAAAGGAGAGTCGGAGTGTGTGTCGGTGAACCAGGCCTCCTGTGGCTCCAGCAAATGGCACCAGAAGCATTACAAGAAAGACTTAACAGGCAAAGCGAGGGGCTGGTTTTCTCTCAAATGATTCCAACCTTCCAAAAACCAAGAAAGCATCCAGAACTTTCCAGAGGCTTTAGAAATTTGAGAACAAAAAAGTGAGGACTTGATGAGTGGTTAAGGCTCTGGGTTACTGATTGGAATGTAGGAGGTTCAAGCCCCCAGTATCACCAAGCTTCCACACTTGGGGCCCTCGAAGACCTTTAACCATCTGTTCTCCGGGGACACCGTATCATGGCTGACCCCAGCTTCCTAACATCCCTGGGATATGCAAAGAAAGAAATCCGCTGTGCCCTAATGTCCATGTGAAAAGTATAACTTACTCCTTCAAACTCAAGTCTACATGGACACACACAGCTCTGTTGCCTTGCTGACACTTAGGAGGAGGTCTGTGGGCTTGTGGGCCTTGTTGTCCAGGATTTCAATCTCCTCCAGGAAGTCCTTCATATTGTTATCAGAGATAATGCCCAGCACAGCAGTACTTATTTGATGAACAACATCCAGACTTCACTGATAATCAGAAGTTATGAAGCAGTTATACAAGCAGGGTGTAAGAGATGGGTGTCCATATTGTTAAAAGATACATAAAGGCGAGTAATTCTGCTAATAAATGATGGTTCTGATACTCTTATGGGGAAGTAGTAGACGGTGCTAAAGGCTCGGGTCTACTGCTCGGAAGGTCCGGGGTTCAAGCCCTGGTACCACCAAGCTGCCACTTTTGGGCCATTAAGCAAGGTACTAAACCCTATGCTGAAGGAATACTGACTCTGGGCTCTGACCCAAGCTTCCTAACACTGCAAGTAAGAATTTCACTGTGCTGTAAAAAATTACATGTGACAAGTATAAAGCACTTCAAAAAGCCCACATAATGCACTTGGTGTGTGCATAACCTGACTCTGAATACACATAACTTTCCCCAAAGTATCTGAGTGTGTTATACTGCAGCAGGAGCAGTTATCTGACTCCATGCATCCTAATGAAAGAATTTTAATCAGCAATACACTAAATGGATGAAAGAATTGGGATGCCTGACTTCTCCAGCCATATTTGGTTCTTCTTCAAAATGTTAGCACAAAGTTGGAGTCACAAAATTGTATATAATGTTTTTGGATGTGGTAGTGTTTTATTTTCCCTTCATTTAATAAACTAGGAGACACAAACCTGTTCCAGCATGATAATACCCCTGTAAACAAAGCCAGCTCCATGAATATATGCTTTACATGGGTTGGAGTGGAAGATCATGGCCTGCTATAGAGCTTTGACCTCAACCCTACTGAACACCATTGGACTCTGCACCCCAGGCCTCCTCACTCTATATCAGTACTTCAGCACAAATCTCTACAAGCACAATCCCAGAAGAGTGAAGGTTATTATAAGAGCAAAATGGGGACTAAATGTGGAATAGAATGTTCAAGATGTACTTATAAATGTTATGGTCTGGTGTCCAAGACTTTTGTCCATATAGTGTTCTTATCGAGAGTGACTTACAACTGAGCTGATAAGGGTTAAGGGCCTTGTTTAGAGCAGATTGGTGGTGCTGGGACTTGAACTTGTGACCTTCCAAGAACTAGCAGGTGAACAAATTGCATCAAAACGAAGGGAGAAAAATTGACCTACCACGCAAACCTAAGCCTTCCGATTTGAACTCGGCTCTAGTTGTAGTGGAAATGCTACATGTCAATACCAACGTGGAGCTCCACTGCTCTGCTGCTCCACTGTTCAGTTCCTGCCCCTTTTGGTATTTGTAAAGGGCATGCTGAGGAGCTCATGCCTTCATCTGCATACAGCGCGCTGAACTTAACACTCTTCTAAGAGCAAAAGTGAAACATTGCAAAGTTGAAGGTTTAGAAATGTCCTCCATGGGCCTGCATTTCACAAGCGTGGCTTTCGATTTGCACAGGAAAGGTTAGCGAGGAGAAGGGAATGCTTTAAGTGTACTATAAAAAGCTATCAACACGACCAGATGCGCTCGGCATTCATCACGCAGCACGCCGGCGCATAAACAAGGGAACAGCTGGCTTTGGTGTATACCAGAGAGCATGAAATAGCTACTGCCATTCGTTTACTGTGCCTAGAGTAGTGTGGATTCTCTGGAGCAAGATTCCCTGCCTGCCAAGCTGAGCAGCAACAGTGTGTGTGTGTGGAAGCTGATATTAATGATATGATATTAAGGTCCCATGGCTCAGGCAGTGTGTTCTCACGGTAGGAGTTTGGCACGCTTTCACAGCACTACGTAATCCCCTGCACAGTGCAACAGGGAGCACACCTGTCCAAACTGCGTAAACACACTCACACGTACACACACACATATACAAAATTAGCCCAATATGGCATACCATGAGACAGAAATAAAGAGAAAGGGATGGCTGTGGTTATAGTCAGGCCCACCTTAACAATGCCCAGTTATAAAACAAAGCTCATCATCATCACCATCATCATTATTTATGCACTGTGGGTTTTATTCCTCCAGTTAAATCTCAGTGTGGCCAACAGACTGGCCAAAAAGCTGCTTGGTTGTGTGAGGGATTAAACTCATACTATTCTGATCAGTAGTTAAAGATCTGGTCTTTAGTCATGAAAGTGATGTAGAAAGATTAGATCTGTGTCTGATTTATTAAACTGACTCATGGCATCAAAGTATGTGTTGATTTTATCTAATCAGCTTTGGGTGCATCGCAACCAGCTCCACCTATTTGATTTAATTTAGTCATTAAATCAATAGGGAAGTGTCGGCTCAATGGTTAAGGCTCTGGGTTACTAATTGGAAGGTCAGGGATTCAAGCCCTGGCATCGCCAAACTGACATTCTTGGGCCCTTGAGCAAAGCCCTTAACCCTCTGTGCTCCATGGGTGTTGTATCATAGCCGACCCTGCAATCTGACCCCATCTTCCAGACATCACTGGGATATTTCATTAGAAGATTCTTTGTCCAATTAACTTAAAACACACATTTACTTATGGAGATCTTCTGGTGGTGAGCCAATCAATGGAAAGTCAAGTCAAGTCAAGTTTATTTCTATAGCGCTTTTCACAACGGACATTGTCTCAAAGCAGCTTTACAGAATTTAAGAGTTAAGGTGAATGGTGTGTATTTATCCCTGATGAGCAGCCATGGCGACTGTGGCAAGGAAAAACTCCCTCAGATGTCACGAGGAAGAAACCTTGAGTGGAACCAGACTCAAAAGGGGAACCCATCCTCATTTGGGTGACATCAAGAGTGTCACCCAAATGACACTGGAAAGCTTGCAGAAAGATACCATTATCTGAAATTCGAAAAAATACACTTTCATGAGACTGCAAAAAAAAAAAATATATATATATATATATATATTAATAGAAAGTCACTTCTAACATATTTACAGCAGACGATGGCCCAGGACTTCAACAGTCCGAATTTACACATAAATTTGATTGTATGAATAAAAAAATATGTGGATGTTTCACCCATACAGTGAGATTGAACTGTACTTCACACTGATGAATATTGGTCAGTCAAAGAAGGCCTCTATTGCAAAAAAAGGTCTGACCATTCATATATGGTAATAATGAGAATCAAACACTAGATAGTGCCTTTTTTTGTACAAAGCCAAGGTTACCAGAGAATTATAGAAGCACAGAGCAAGCGTTACAACTGAAATTATAAATGGCAGTACGTTTCAGAAACTGCTGAAATGCACAATGCTGTGGCCTTCGAGTACTTTGTGAAAGCGCGTTCGGCAGATAACTGCTTTATGCTTTTTGAATAGAAGCTAAATAGATGTGGCAACATTCGGGGTGGCATTTGTGTTCTACCAAGATAAAGCATTTAAAAGTAACTTTTAGAGGATTATGATACAACCCCAAATTTAAGAATAAAGGGACACTGGGCGAAATGTAAATAAAAACAGAATGCAATGATCTGCAAATCTCAGAAATACAAATTCTTTTCACAATTAAACTTATTAAAAGTTTAAAAATATGAATATATATTATTTTAAGAAAAACAATCAGTTCAGTTTGAATTTGATGGCTGCAACAGATTTTAGAAAAGTTGTTACAGGGCCATGTTAACCGCTGTGTAGCATCAGATCTTCTGTCTGTAAACATCTGGGAACTGAGGAGACTATTTAACAGATGTATGTATCAGATGTACTAGTTACCAGACCAGAGACCAGACTTGCCCCAAATACTGAAGTTTTAAGTGGATCGTCCGTCTCCATACCCCCCTGTACATCTGCCTCTTTTAAACCAACTACCTGCATGTCTTCCCTCACCACATCCATAAACCTCCTCCTTGGCCTTCCTCTTTTCCTCCTTCTTGGTGGCTCTATCTTCAGCATCTATCTTCTACGAATACATACCCCATGTCCCTCCTCTGCACATGTCCAAACCATCTCAATCTCGCCTCCCTCACCTTTTCTCCAAAACGTCCTACATGCGCTGTACCTTTAATAAACTTGTTTTGAATCCTGTCCATCGTCGTCACTTCCAATGAAAACCTCAACATCTTCAGCTCTGCTACCTCCAGCTCCACCTCCTGTCTTTTACTCAATGCCACTGTCTCTAAACCATACAACATCCAGGTCTCACCACAGTCCTATAAACTTTCCCTTTCACTCTTGCAGATACCCTTCTATCACAAATCACTCCTGCTATCACTCTTCTCCACCCACTCCACCCTGCCTGCACGCTTTTCTTCACTTCTCTAACACACTCTCCATTACTTTGCACTGTTGACCCCAGGTACCTGAACTCCTCCACCTTCTCCTCCCTGCAACCGCATCACTCCACTGCCCTCCCTCTCATTTACACACATGTACTCTGTCTTACTCCTACTGACTTTCATTCCCCTTCTCTCCAGCATGAACCTCCATCTCTCCAGGCTCTTCTCAACCTGCTCCCTACTCTCACCACAATTAACAATATCATCCGCAAACATCATAGTCAACGTATTGCTATAACTTGAAGCACATCCTTCCCAGCTCGGTCCCTCTGCCTGGCCAATCGCTACAAATCCTTTTTTCCTTCCTTAGTGTCCAACTTCTCATACAGCTCCCCATATGCCCTTGGATTTGGGTAGATTTGCATAAGGGAGATACTTGAGAGTATAGGGGTGACTGGATGGGTGAGTAAGGGTGAGGCCTGATTGTAAACTGTATGCAGTGGTGGCCCTACAGTTTAACTTCTTGGAAGATCCACCCAAAACTGCCACTGGGTCCTTGAGCAAGGCTCTGGATAGGGTACATGGGTATCATAGGAGTCGCAAAGGAAGGGCAGTGGGGTGAGGAGGGTGTAGGGGACAGAGTGATGTGAGATGGGGTGAGTTTAGATGAGTGGATGCGGTGCAGCTGGCCATTGCTAATGCACCATCTGGGAAGGTAGCTCAGCCAGGAAGCTAATCAGACTATCCATCACTCAGATACCTGACAGGGGCAATTAGTCCACCTTCTTGCTCTACATTGCTCTGCCCCCCCCCCATCTTTTTCCCTTTGCTTCTCTCCTATTGCCTCATCTTCTACTCTCAGTTCTACTAGTCCCACTAGTTTACTCTTTCTCACCACTCCCATATACATATGTACCCCCCCTGTTTGCATCTCTCCTTCAAAATCTTTCTTTTTCTCCTTTCATCTCCTCTCTTTGCCATCTTTCATATCTTCTATTCTGTATACATATCTCTCTATTTTCCCTGTCTTCACATCTCACTGGTTCTCATAAACTCTTTTTTCCTTCTCTCTTGCCTTAATTTTTCCTCAGATTTTTCCTCTTCCTCAACATTCCTTTCTCTTCCTCAACTTTCTCTTCTAGCCCTTCTCTGTTTTCCCTTTTTTCTTCCACATCTTCTTCCTTATCACTATTTCTCTCATGTCTTCTCTTCTTCTCATTTCTCCTACATCTTGCTCCTCCTCTTCTTCTTCTTCTTGTTTTCATTTCACACTCCTTCATTTTCTCATCTCTCGTCTCCTGCTTTTCTTGCTCCTATCTCCATACCTGTCATTTTTTCTTTCCATGTCCCCCTGTCTTCTTTCCTGTATGCTCTCTTGAGATTTATCTTCCACCCTTTCCTTTTTCTCTTCGCTACGTAATTTCATATTCTTTCACTTCATGATCTTTCTCTACTTTAGCTCTTGCACAATTTTTTCATCAATTGTTTTTTCACTTGTTCATTTATCCTCTTCTGAGTTCTTCCTCCATATATTTCCTCTTTCTCTATCCATATTTTCAATTCTTCTTCTTTTTTTCAGCACAAATTTACACAAATTTAAGATTTGTCACATGTGATATCAGACTGCATTGACACTAAAGCGTCAATGCTGAGTAATATTCTGTTCTATTATTAAGGCCAGGAAAAGATGTGGGTGAAAAAAGTATTCATCCTCCCTTCATGCTAGACGAGTGCAAATATAACAAAAAGCTTCAAAAGATTTACCAGAAGAACAACATGTATAATACAACAAAGAAAAGGGAAAAAAAAAGAGATTGGGGGAAAGACAGGACAAGCCAGAGAAAGGTGTGTGAGGAGTGTGTGAATGTCTGAAAGCAGCACTTTCTGTTCAGAAGTAAATAAGAAGCATGAAATTATGCATACGCATTCAGCAGCCGGCTTGATTATTAATGCTGTGGGTGCACGATGGAGGCAAAGAAAGACGGAAAAAACTATTAAAACACAGCCTGGTCCACTGCATCCAGTCAGTCCAGAACAGTGTGTGTTTAACACAATCATCTAAATCTAAAACAATCATGTTTTCCATCACTCTTTTGGATTTCGGTTCCATAATGTTTATGGAATGTGAAGAACAGCTAAATGACGGTTTGATAAAAGTATAAATGAAGGTAATTTTCATTAGAAGATTCTGATCTTAAGTTGGAATTACGATTATTTTTAGAAGTTTTGGGTTCCTCACCTCAAAAACGCTTCATTATAGTTTTCTCAACCAACTTTATAACACCTGATCTAGCTCCTTAGCTACCATTCTTTCTTCGATAGACATTTTTATTAGTAGATTCTGATCGTAAACTGGATTTACAATTATTTGAATTTTTTTGTCTATTACTTCATGCAATGTAGCAGTTATTTTGTCTAATGTAGGAATTGTGTTATGTACTTATTACAACAAGATACACTATCAGATTTTTCGAGAAACCAGAAACAAAGTTCTAACCCGATTTATATAGCGGAAATGTCAAAATTCTCCATTTACAACCAGCTTTCTGAAGCTGACATGTTTCCTGCAGGCCCAGTTTGATCTGAGGCACAAGCAAGGTTTTTGTAAGCGCTCTCTAACTTCGACTCTGTTTACAAAAATCTGTTTTCACATTAAATTCCACATTTTCGAGACTCCGAAGGTCAGATAAGCAGCAAGGTGTAAAAGGAGCATGATCTAATAGTTTGAAAGAGTTGGTAAGCAAGGACAAGGTGAAGAAAGTAGTGAGGAGTGAGTTTATTAAAGAGGTCAAAAATAAAAAAACCAGACATATTTGGAATTTAATGTCGAGCCAGATAGGATTTTAAAGTGCAGCTGTAATGTCGGGCCAATTAGACACACCAAGGGCAAGAACATCAGCATGTGTTAGAAAGTGGGCCTCTCAAAACAGTGGATAGATCAGAATAAAATTCACAGCTTTAAATATGAACAATTTCAAATATGATTAAAGTAAGAAGTGTTGAGAGTTAGCGAGAGCATGGAAATTTGACATCCAGCCAAGAGGTTGAAAGAAAAACAGGAAGTGGCATTAACTGTGGACTATGATTGCACTCTGCACATTTCGGAGATCTTAAATCAAAATTGTGATTTAACAATTAGAGATTTTCGTATTAAAAGATCATGACCTTTAAAATGAAGGTCTAAGATGGTATGAGGTTGTTTAATGATATATATGGACACCTGTCCATAAAGGTTTTGTAGACACCTGTCCATAAGATTTGTATGTGCTTTTTGAACATCCCATTTCACATCTAGTTCCAATTACAATAACCTCCACTCTCCTGTGACATGTTCCTCTAGATTATTCTGGAGTTTTGACCTCGTTCAGCCAGAAGGGTGTTAGTAAAGTCAGGTTATGATGTAGGAGAGATGAGAAGACTTGGGGTGCAGACAGTTTTCCAATTCATCCCAAATGTGTTGAGGTCGGAGCTCTGTAAAAGAACATTCAAGATCTTCTATTGAAACCAATGCAAACTATATATTCGTCGAACAGGTTTGGGGTTCTTAGTTTAAGCGACAAGGAAAATCTCATGCTACTTCATCCAACGACATTCCACACAATTGTGTGCCTTCAAATCTGTGCTAAAAGTTTGAAGAATAACTACATATGGCTGAGTATCCCGGGACATTTGTTCATCAAGTCTATGCTCATGTCGCTTTCTGGTCAACAACAAGTGTTTAGATGAATGGTTTCATGTGGCAGATTTCAGTTTATTAAACAGGTTCTCTCTCTTTCATTCACTCATTGCTCATCAAACTCAAACCATGGAGAGAGAGAAACAAAAAAAAATCGACTTTATAACCCTTTAACCGAGAATCTCTTCCCAGCTGCAGCTTCTCATAAGAGATCGATGAGCAGAGCTCCGACTTCAAACAAACACAGACTAATAGCAGGCGCAGCGATACTGTGATTAGCAACGGTGCGGTCACAGGCAGGAGCCATTAGTATGATTATCACTCATTAGTGTCAGAGACGACAAGACTAAAGCCCAATCTACTCGACTCCGAGACCAACCGCTGATCCTCCATGTCGATGAGAGGAGAGAGAAAACTCAGCAGAAGGGCTTTTCACAGCACGCGAGCGAGTGGTTTCTTTTGAAACGTGGTTTATTCACCGGCCTTCAGCAGCAGCGGCTCAAAACAACACACACGCGCTTCTATTTTCAACTTCTTTGAAGAAATGCAAAAGTACCACAATGTCCATATTAGAATAGCGCAGGACATATCATATACAGTGGCGTGGCCGTATGTTGGTCTGGTATGGTCTGAAAACCTCATGTAACTGGGAATTTTGGAAACATGGAAATGCAAATGCAAAGAATTGAATTGAATTTTTCTCCAGGAGACATTACATTGTTTAAGGAATCAGCAATACTTGCAAATATATCACAAGATATTTTCTTTTAGGAAATAAACTTTCCAATGACAATGAAATATTCTGAAAATGAAATAATAAAGCAATGGAATTTTCATATTTTTCCTCAAGCACTGTCAAGTGTCTTTGTACTTCCACTATATGGACAGAAGAACTGGGACACTTGAGTTTTCCAGCCATATGTGGTGCGTCCACAAACTGTTGCCACAAAGTTGGAGGTACACAATTGTATAAGATGTCTTTAGATGCGATAGAATGAAATTTTCACTTGAACTAGGAATGGAAGATCTCCTGCTATAGAGCTCTGAACTCAACACTATTGGGATGAATGTGAACGCTTCCTGCACTTCACGCCTCCTCACCTCACCAACATCAGTACCTGACCTTACTAACCTTAATGAATGTTTGTAAATCCCCCCACAAGCACATTCCAAAATCTAGTGGAACATCTACCCAGAAGAGTGGAGGTTATTCCAACAGCAAATGGGGAATAAATGTGGAATGGGATGTTTAAAAAGCGCATAAAAGTCTAATGGTGTCCACAATATTTTGTCCATATGGTCTATTTATCGTGTATGTAGTGAGAAAAAAGAATGTTGTTATTCAGATAAAGTATAAAGCCCAAAAAAAATAAAAAAAAAAAAATAAATATATATATATATATATATATATATATATATATATATACA
>JAAIIK010000121.1:160067-181461 GCA_014706435.1 Silurus glanis
CACACACACACACACACACAATTAACAGCTAGCTCAGTTACACACCGAAGTCAAATTGCAGTCATTTCAGGGGAATTTAGGCAACCACCAAACATTTTTTGTGTCTTTCCCTATCAGCTGTGATATGAATTAAACGCAGACACACACACACACACACACACACACACACACACACAAAACAATGACCTAATATTTGCTAGTAAAATCACAGAGATTACAAGAACAACAGGGAATAATAGATTGCTAATCCGATGATTTAGTAAATATATCGGCATTGGGGGGGTGTGTGCGTGTGCACGTGCACGTGCGTGTGCATGTCTGAGCTCATTTAATTCATCAACGTGTGCAATAAAAAAGTGCATGACCGAATCCTCATCTTGACCCTGAGCCCGCGATCTCATTCCATTCCACTCTTTTCCTTCGCTCCCTCCTTCTGAAATCTCTTTTCTTTTTACTTGCACACACAGTGCAGTATTCAGGCTTGAGTCAGACCTAACACCACACTCCAGCTCGATTTCGAGTTGCACAAGTGTGTCGGAGTTCGGACTTAAAACAAAGGCGTGCCTCGGTGACACGCGATCCAGACCTTGGACGCGAGACAGTTTTCTTCTTGCGCAATTTTCGCTCGGGCCAAGAAGCGCCGTTAAATCTGGCGCCGCTGACTGACAGTTTCACGTAGCTGCATGACGTCATGCTGGAATTTATGGTTTGGAATTTATGGGGTTTTCGCCTTTTTGAGGCGAAAATTAAAGATATACATTGCAGGTGGTAGCTCCAGAATTTGGAGCCCAAAGATCACAAGTTCAAATCTCAGCACCACCAAGTTGCTGGGCTTTTGTGCAAGGCCCTTAACGCTCACCTGCTCAGTTGTCACATTTACATTTATTTTTATGCCATTTTGCAGATGCTCTTATCCAGAGCAACTATCAATTATCTCATTCATACAACTGAGCAGTTGAGGGATAAGGGCCTCGCTCAAGGGCCCAGCAGTAACAGCTTGGTGTAATGACTTTCTGATCAGAAGTCCAACATCTTAACCACTGAGCTAGCCCTTCCCTGCGTCGCCCTTGATAAAGGCATCTGCCAAACTTAATAGACGTAAACACTGTCCTTCTTTATTTCATTCAAAATTGTTTCTTTCTTCTTCTTAATTACTTCCTTGCTTCCATTCAACACTTCTTTTGTTCTCTATTTCTTTATTTCATTCTTTCTCCATTATTTCTTACTCATTTCTTTTCCAACTATAATCATTTGCCCAGCATTCATTTTCTAATAATTTAGTTCTATCTTTCTTTTTCACTCCTTTTCTTTCTATTATTTCCCTAGTATTCATTTTTGAAGAATTCTGTTCAGTGGTAGATTGGTGGTGCTGGGATTTGAACTTATGACTCTTGGAGCAGAAACCCAAGATCTCAACCAGTGCGCCACCATTTATCTTCCAGATCTAAAGGCAGTGGTCCAGACACTATTAATTAATCTTGTTTTAGACTCTTTTCTGGCATTAGGTACATAATTAATACCAGGAACACCAGGAACCCCACAAAGTGCTTAATTGATTTCTACAAATGATCTGATGCACAGATATATACACCCAGGGTCATATTACAATCATGTGTTTGGGTTGAATGAAACAATATGGAGTCTATATTACAGTTTTGCACCTTTTTGTTTTTAGTACTCCCATACCACGATGTGCATTGAGGCAGCAAGGGCCTGATGGCTTTCTTGCCGTTACCATAGCAGTTTTGTTACGGGGTCGTGTTGCTTGCCCAATGCCCACCCTCAACCTTTTACATCCAGGCTTGAGACCGTCTATGGAGTATTTTATCCCTATTCCCACAACTTAGCACCCATGAGGGGTTAAGGGTCTTGCTCAAGGGCCCAAGAGTGGCAGCTTGGTATAGGCTGGACCCACAATCCATGGATCCAATGCCTTAACCAGCAGGCTACTACCTCCACGGTCTATTTATTATTTTGTTTATATTTTTATTGTAGAACCTGACCTATTATTATAATAGAATGCAATATAAAGATAAATCTGATGGTGCTAACAAACATCCTAACCCTTTCCCTTAACCTTAGACTTCTAATACTCATTTATACAAGTATATTTTATACTAAGGGTCTTTATTAATACTGTAATAATGTAATAATGTATAACTAACTAAAATGTATACTGCTGCATCAGGTTACTTTTGCACCCCAATTCATTTAGAACAATAACTTGGCCACACACACACACACACACACACACACACACACACACACACACACACACTCGCATACAAACAAAATCCTTTAGTCTGTCTCTAGGCACATAGAGAAACAGTAAGCACTTCCAACACACACAAAATGAAGTCCTTAGTCTGTCTCTAGGCACATGGAGAAACCGTAAGCATTTGCAGCTGATACACACACACACACACACACACACACACACACACACACACACGCACAAAGTTGTTATGACAGCAGCATCTGATACTGCCAAACAGTGGCTCATTAAATCCAGAGTGAATGTGTGAGTGTGTGTTTGTGCATGTGAGTGTGTGTGTGTGTGTAGGTGTGTGTGTAAGTGCATGTGGGTTCACACGAATATCTCTTTGGTACTTCTGACTCGTCGAGCTTATCAGTGGACAGCAGTGAGACTGCAGAAAGAGGGTCAGCATCTTACCTGCAAAACACACAGGGAAAAAGAGAGAAAGAAAAACATGTTAGATTTAACCTGAAGTCCATCCATCACCATCCGCACAAGTCACCTTACTCGGCTAATACTGTCGAATTTCTGCTCCAGTATAAACTAAAAAAACTCCTGGTTTGTTCTATAGTATGTGCGTTTTCAGTAGGGCTTGACTGCAGCGTACGTTGTGCACCTGCTCTGATGTTCATGCACATCTGCAATTTTAGCTCAACACAATTTTTCACTCAAAGTAATCAGTCTTTTGTAAAGCAGTCATTCCTAATCCTGGCAGTCAGGCCGTGATGCAAAGCCCATCGCAGCCTACGCACAGACACGTTGCATGTTTGACTTGGCAGTGATGGCTAAATGCAATCTCGGTGCTCAGGTCTACAGGGAAACAGCTTTGGCGTAGAACACATTTAGACTTTCCAGCACACACTTGGACATTGGGACAAATCTTGATGGAAAACATCGTGAGGGCTTGTTGAACACAGTACATCTAAAGCAAACATGATTTAATCATTTCATATATAATGGAGCAGTTGAGCGATGCACTACGAGTGTTCACTGTGAAGCCTTTTATAAGAATGCAGAAAGTGCATTAGGATGTCATAATCGTGTCCCGTCATCTCATTTTCGAAATTTTGGAGCCTTAAATAACAAGTCATGCGTTTACAACATGGGTGCGTAATTTCGAGAAAACAGCCCAACACAGTAATGACGCGTGTTGTGGAACGAATCAATGGCACGATGGCACCTCCAACATCCTATTCT
This sequence comes from Silurus glanis, assembly GCA_014706435.1. NCBI lineage: Eukaryota > Metazoa > Chordata > Actinopteri > Siluriformes > Siluridae > Silurus > Silurus glanis. The sequence continues at coordinate 163,522 of JAAIIK010000121.1, forward strand.
CTGGAGTGCAGGCCGTTCCAACACCAACTGGGGACTTCTTTTTTTTTTAAGGTGAACCAATTTCTTCAAAATGAGCAAATCATGACGTCCTAACCGGTAATGACGCCGAAATTCCCTTTTGCCCTTTCGCACAGCACACACAATATGACCATTCTTGTAAAAGGCTTTTACAGCAAACGCATCACTCCACTGCTCCATTATAACTAACAACAAGAGGTTCCAAATGAGGTCGCACTGGTTCCACAGGGTCACCAACTCCTACTCAATTCCAGAGGTGAAAGGGGTAATACAATATTCTACTCAAATAGTAGTACTTTAAGTAATCTAAATAATCTACTCAAGTAAAAGCAAAAAATAAATTTTAAATACTTTTTATAACAGCAGGGGGCAGGGTGGTGGATTCTAGTGTAGTTCAAAAACGTCAAGGAGATATATATCTCAAACTAGCTGTTTTTAATTAAAGGGACACCATTACAAATTTAAGTGCAATAACAAAAAAACAAAAAAAATAAAACAGCCATGGCTTTAGTCTAATATCAGTTATGCACTTTCGTAGCAAAAAAATAATCCCCTGTTACAATGTAATTTATGATAATGCAGATTAAGAATTCAGACATCAAGAACAATCATTGAACAACTTTTGATTCTCTCTCTTGTCCTTCTCCATTTTTCTTTCTTGCAAGAAAAGCAAATTTGTTCTCCGCCCATCAACCAATCAGTGCAGTTTCCGGGTTGCAATTTTTCCCCCCTTATTATTTTTATTTATTTATTTTTGTACTCAGAAACCTATATGATTTAAACTGTAGTTAAGTACAATACTTCAAACAAAACATACTTAAGTAAAAGTAAAATAACAGATTTGAAAAAAAATTACAGTCACATGAGTAAATTTGAATCATTTGAATAATTTGTTACTTTGCACATCTGGCAAATTGTAAAGAAGGTCACACCTCCTTTACAAGGTTTAACATATACAGCAACTGCCACACTTATATTGTGGTACTGGAAGGTAAAGATGCAATGCCTTTCTTTGCTGGGTCATGCAAAAGGAACTGTAGACATAGCTCATGTCCCGGAAAGGAAGAGTACCACACTAACTAGAGGGGCACTTGAAGGTAGGGGGAGCACTTCTACTTTTGTCTCTAGAGGCCTGTCTTCCAGTGCCTTCTTTACTAGCACTGGAGGATACTGACCCCATGCCTACTTTAGTCTCGCTGGAAGGTAGGAATGCCACAACTTGTTCACTGGGATTGAAATACACAGGGGTCACATCTTCTTCACATGGCCCATAAGGAACCGTGGCTATAACTCTTGCATCAGAAGAAAGCCAGACAAGCCACATCTACTCTACTTGAGGAGCAATGGAAGGTTGGGAGGCCACATCTTTGTTCCTGGGTCTGACAGCCTTAGAGGCCATGACTCCTGTTCTGGAATGGGATGGTACAGAGGTAGGCACAGGAGCCATAACTTTTTGTACTTGCACAGAAAGGTAAAGAGGCCATGCCTATTATAGGCCAGTGAAATGAACAGGAACAGAGGCCATGACTACTTTCCCAGCACTGGATGGTAGAGAAGTAATGTATTTTATACTAAAAGGATCAGAAGATATACCTAATTAAGTGGCACTGCAAATGAAATGCACTATGCCTTCTTTTCTGGCTCTGGCAGGCAAAGAGACCATGTCTCTTTTCCTGGCACAGGAGTTTATGCCTACTTTACTGTCACTGAAAGGTAGAGCACCTATGTTTTTTTTTACTAGGACTAAAGAGTACTAAGGCAACAATTGCTTTAATGGTACTGGATGTTAAAGGAGCAACACCTCATTCACTAGCAGAAACAAATATTGAGGCATATATATGCCCTTTTCTACTAGGACTGACAGGTTTTAAAGCTTCACCTCCTTTATTGGGTAGTGAGGATATGCCATTGTTACTGGGACTGAATAGTACCAAGGCCAAGGTGTCTCTGTATCTGACAAATACAGGCTACATCTCTTTCACTGGGGCAGACAGGCACAGAAACTCTGCCTTCTTTACTGAAAATAAACACAGGCACAGGGTAGCAACTTCTTTATTTGACAGACCCAAAGGGAACAGACAGGTCCAGAGGCCACACCTCCTTTTTCTGGGAGGCCATAGATCATAGCCATTGTGTGTATTGACTCAGGCTAAAGTTAATATTCCATCATCTGTGTATTGGATCTGCTGTCACAATGATGAACGAGTGAGCAGATAAGATGTGCAAGACAGAAAAACACAGATGAGTACTCCAGCATGTAGTAGAATAACACTGAGATGCCGTTTACGCTAGCTACTTTTATCCATCCTGAGCATCAACATGATATCTGGATAGAGGTTTTCCACATAAAGCTGCAAGTTTACATGCACCCAAATCACATTTAAAACAGTATCTAAGTATCACTCGACCCACTTCTGGAGGCACATTTAGGCAGATATAGTGCACTTTAACTTATGCTAATATTGTGGTGTACGTTGTAGCCTGTGTGCTTTAATAATGTTGATTACAAAAGAAAGAAAAGAAGGAAAGGTGCTTTATACTGGTCACATGTGCTTTTTCCTGCACAGTAAAAGTCTTACTTCACATATCCTAGCGATGTTAGCAAGCTGGGGTCAGCTATGTTACAGTACCCCAGGAGCACAGAGGATTAAGGGCTTTGGTCAAGGGCTTTGATAGGGGCAGCTTCGCAAGACCGGGACTTGAACCCTCAACTTTCCGATCAGAAACCCAGACCCTTAATTAAACCACTGAGCTACCGAACAGGTCACATTATTATTATTTTTTTAATACCAAACCTATTAGTTGCTTGAAAAAAATTACCTACACAGAAAATCACTCGAATAGATTGAAATGCAATTAATGATTAATTTAAAGACCATGTCCAATACATTTTGATTTGCAAACGCATATTTTTCACTCTGTTTTGGCCTGAGACAACATTGTTAGTTAACAAAATAGTAGCTTTTTGAAAATGCTCCCCAAAGTAAATAGATTTGAAACCGGCTTTTTCGCATCGCAGTGTGGACTGTACAAACATTTGAAAACTATAACGCATTTTTAGTCATTGCCATCAATGAAGTACATAAATGTCAGGCAGAAATGACGCGAGTCAAAGCATCTTACAATTTTGCATTTTCAGACGTTTCCGTGTGGATGAGCAACTTTTGTTTGAAAATGTGGATGGGAAGCATTTTTAGACAAAAATGCCATTTTCCAATTCATCCAGATTGGTGTAGATGTAGCCTAAGTGGATCCTACATGTAATGGGTCTTCTGTTTCATATAAAAAGCATAAAACACCCAAAGAACTCACAACAATCCATTTAATCATGAAGCCATCACCTGAAGCCTGGTTTAAATAGTTCCCAAAGGGTATTCTTGGGAGATTGTGAGTCTGAATTTAGACAATGCCAAAGCCATACATAGCTTAGAGTCCAGGAAGAAAAAAAAACTGGCTGTGCTCTATGAGTGGTAAAAATGGTATTTTCCTTTTTGTCTTTCAATTAGGAAAACACTAGCATCTGTGAGCTCATGGGTGCAAAATAACCCAAGTGCTCAGCTGGCATAGCATAGGGAGCCACTTGAAAGATGTGGTGGTAGGCTTCACAAGACTCAGAGGAAGCACATGTTAGCCTTTACCATGTTAGCGCAATAGTGTGTGGCTGTTGAGTGATAGGAATGAGCTGGCTAGTAGGTTAAAATAGGCAAATTATAAAATTGGAAGGAAAAAATTAATTCTTTTCAGAGAGGCCAGAAGCTAGTCGAGTTTCTGTACCAAAACGCTGACCCAGAATAACCAAACATATCAAGCACTGCAAGATATCTGCAAACTGGAGCAATTGCATGAACTGAATCCAAGTCTATAAAAATGTAAATGTAGCCCTAACAATGAAACTATTAATATTCTAATAAAACTGCAGACTTTTATAACCTTTAGGCCAATTATCACCCTCTGCCTATCCAACGTGATCTCATGATTGTGCACCAAAACAAAGCCAAGTTAAATGAAAAGCTGCAAATTGTTTCAATTATGGCGAGTGGGCGGAGTCTTTATTTGTATATCAAATGATGAAACCCCAAATACTCATTACATTTTGTTTGATGCAGCACAATAGAACAGGGGATAGTTCTACACCTAACAAATGAAGGGGTCCTACTTTGATCCTGACCTTGGTTTGTCTGATCCTGGTCCATTTTCTGGACTAGTCCCACATTCTTCAGTTTTCCTCCCACCTCTAGGTTGTAGACTAGTTACTCTAAATTTCATTCAGGTGTGAACAAGTTTTAGACTGGCCTTTACTCGAGTAAATCACAGCTCTAACGAGGACAAAGCACTTCATGTAAACGAAGTTGAGACTGTGACGGAATGTGACGTTCGTTGATAAAGCCATGATGTGAAAGCAAATAGAGCGCAGAAGATTAATGCCATAATCCGAGAATCCACTGCAGACCATAAATGAGTTGCTATTAGAAATCGAAAGCTGGATATTTGGTAGAAAAATATGTTTAGATTATTTGTCCTAAAACTGTTTAGCATGCCAGTATTTCCATCAAAAAAACATCCCTTCCAGAGACCAACTGGGCCACAGATGGCCGCAGTAGCACTCTATAGGGGTCGGGGTTTACAAGAAGCAACACAAAGAGAAATAGTAAAGAGAGGAGGTGGAGTAGAAAGCAGCCATCCTTTTTAGTTCCTATTGATTCTCCATTAGCTCACACCAACCTTGGTTAAATCAGTCCACTTTGTGTTCTCCACATCTCTGGCCATGCAATCTTAATTAATTCTGATCCAAGGCCAAGGAAGTAAATTACTCTCTCTGCTCAATGACTGGCACTTAATTTGTCCTGCACAGCTTGGTTTTAATGTCTGCTCAATCTCTCATTCCACAAAGCGTCTCTCTTTCTCTGTTTATTACCCATTTAAACTGAAGTGTAATCTGTTTAAAATCTTATGCCAGTGTTGAAATTAGGCATATGATTCTCATCAGGTGGTCAGTGGCTAAGTATTGGTTTACCGCATCACATCTGTTTCCAGATATTAATCTGTATCCAGATGTAAACGTGAAGTAACCATGGTCCAAACTGGATGACATGGAAAACACTGGTAAATCTCCCAGCCTATATATATAGGATGAAGTGAAAGCTCTTGAGTGGCCTGCTAGAGAGCTCTGACCTCAACCCTAATGGGATGACTTGGAACTCTGCCTCACCTTACCTACATCAGTACCTGCCTTTAATAAAACCCTTGTGGCCCAATTAACACAAGTTGCCACAAGTACACTTCAAAATCTAGTGGAAACTCTTCCCAGAAAAGTGGAAGTTATTATAACATCAGATTTGGAATGGAATGCTCAAAAACATGCACAAATATTAATTCCACAAACTTGTGTCCATATGGTGTATTGATTTCAGAGTTTAGTCATGCCACAGTTGAACCACAGACCAAATCTCCAAACTAAAAAATCTAACATTAACAACATGGACCATAAAATCATAGTACAAATTAATTCTAAGGCAAATGACTTTAAAATGACTGTACTTTTTCTTAATCCAAATGTAAAGTTTTCCTTAATTATAATCCTTAACATTTTCTTAACATCATAGACAGTGGTTGAAGGTGGTAACCACTGGTTAACTGATTGGAAGGTCAGGGGTCCAAGCCCCGGAAGCTGCCACTATTGGGCCCCTTGAGCAAGGCCCTTAAATCCACAGCGCTTCAAAGGTGCTGTAGCATGACTGACCCCAGCTTCCTGACATCGCAGCTTCCTGACATCGCTTACAAAGAAAGAACCTGTAAAGTTCATGTGACAAATATAAAAGCACAGTAGTATGTAATCGCATGTACATGAGGAGCAAAAAACAACGATGCGCAAGATCGAAACGATACAAAAACATTCAAAACGAGTTGTTATAAACAAACTGTAAAGCTGCTACTAGTATCCCGATTTTAATTACATTCTAATTACTGCATGTCTCTAAACTATTTTATGCCGCTTTGTTCCCCCAGCAACTTGCTATAACAAGGTCTAACATTTCTATAAGCTTGTGATAAGCAAAGTGATTTGTGAAATATATCGACAACTTCTAGCCAATCGGATTTTGTAATGGATCAATGCTGACTTTTTGCAATTCGAGTTTCAAGATATCATCTTGAGTAAAACATTCGTCTAGTTCTAATTTCCACAATTGAGTTTAATCTTATACAGTTAAAAAAAAATGGGCCTAATAATCCACAATTTATTTTCTGTTTCATTGTTCTATTTGACTTGAAAAAGGTGGCATTAGAAAAGAAAGAAAATATATGTTTAATGATTTCCATGCTGGCTAGCATAAAGCTTTTTTTAAATCAAGGATTAAATGTGTTCATTATCATTGCCATACTACCCCCCTCACTCCCCAACACACATCCATCCAAGCATCATCGATTGGATTGACTTTTTCCTACAAATTCTTTCTGAAAATTGCATTGCGTGGCTGTTAATCAAACTCTTCTAATACCAGTCAATAAAGAGGGCAGTTTTGACGTCTTGAGACAGCTTGACAGTCTGGGTACTCGGCTTCTTATTGCCTGACCTCTAGGGGCACTGATGCTTAGCGCAGCCACTCTATCTGGCACGACAACGGCGGCAGGATGAAGGAGGCAGGGCGAAGGGTGATAAACCAGGGAAATAACTCCTGCTGTGTGGGCTGCAAAAGGGCAAGCTTTCACCCTTCGCCAGGAACGGAGCCAATATCACCCAGCACTGTGCATCCTTTCCGCTCCTAATGGAATTGGTTGGCTGTAATAATAATTTGAATTTCACGCCCCGGTGCTCTGGCTAGGATGAACAGGCGGGGAAGGGGCATAAATTAGGCCTGGCGTGCCCACTGATCAATGAGCGAGTCATTCAGGACCTATCGATATGCTGTTCGCAGCAGTACCACAGGCACCTTTATGGCCAGGCCTTAACCTGTGGTGTGAAGAGATATTTAGTCGCTATACTATGATGTTAAGTGTCTTTTGCTCTTCTAATTTGTCTGCTTGGAGTAATGAGGTAATTATCTTGCTCTTTTGTTGAGGTGGATCAAATGTAGTTAGAATTTATATTTTTAAAGCACTGGAATGAAAGAAACCTTTAGTTTTTATTACCTTTATTCCGTCATATACACTGAATCTGCATACATTTATGGCCACCGATCAGCATAACATTATGAGCACCTGCCTAATATTGGGTCCCCTTTTGCTGCTAAAACAGTTCTTCCCGAAGTGCATCAATGAGCCTCGGCTGCCCACAACCCTGTCCCTGGTTCACCACTGTTCCTTCCTTGGACAACTTTTGATAGATACTGACCACTGCAGACCAGGAACCGCCCACAAGAGCTGCAGTTTTGGAGATGCTCTGACCCAGACGTCTAGCTGTCACAATTTGGCCCTTGTCAAACTCGCTCAAATCCTCACGCTTCACCATTTTTCCTGCTTCTAACATCAACTTTGAGGACAAAATGTTCACTTGCTGCCTAATAAACCCCACCCAATAACAGGTATCATGATGAAGAGATAATCAATGTTCTTTACTTCACTGCTTATTAGACTATGTTGTTTGTGGATGATATTGTGATTTGTGGTGAGAGTTGGGAGCAGGTTGAGAAGCCTGGAGAGGTGGAGGTACACGCTGGAGAGAAGGGGAATGAAAGTCAGTAGGAGTAAGACAGAGTACATGTGTGTGAATGAGAGGGAGGGCAGTGGAGTGGTGCGGTTGCAGGGAGAAGAGGTGGAGAAGGTGGAGGAGTTCAGGTACCTGGTGTCAACAGTGCAAAGTAATGAAGAGTGTGTTAGAGAAGTGAAGAAAAGAGTGCAGGCAGGGTGGAGTGGGTGGAGAAGAGTGACAGCAGGAGTGATTTGTGATAGAAGAGAATCTGTAAGAGTGAAAGGGAAAGTTTATAGGACTGTGGTGAGACCTGTGAATGATAAAACCTGTTAAAAGGATAGAGAGGATTAGAAACAGGTTTATTAGAGGGACAGCACATGTAGGATGTTTTGGAGACAAGGTGAGGGAGGCGCGATTGAGATGGTTTGGACATGTGCAGAGGAGGGACATGGGGTATATCGGTAGGAGAATGCTGAGGATGGAGCCACCAGGTAGAAGGAAAAGAGGAAGGCTAAGGAGGAGGTTTATGGATGTGGTGAGGGAAGACATGCAGGTAGTTGGTTTGAAAGAGGCAGATGTAGAGGACAGGGGGGTATGGAGACGGATGATCCGCTGTTGCGACCCCTTAACGGGAGAAACCGAATGAAGACGAAGAAGATTCACTCACTGCTCATAATGTTATAATGTCGATGTTATGCCTGGTTGGTGAATTTTTCAATAAGTCTTTAATGAAATGGTACAGATTAATGGAGTCATGTTTGCAGCTATTGTTTTTCCTGCATGTTTTTCAGTTTTGAATATTTGTTGTTATTTTCACATATTCGCTAATACTTGTTGATGCACATTGCGCATCCGGGCACCATAAAAGCACTCAAAAGGCACACATTTGTCCAAGGAAAACAATGAAACTACAGATGTGCTGTCGACAAACCGCTCCAAAAGGGCCACGATGGGGGCCCTTTGATCATTCCTATCAAGTGCGCCGCTATTATACCAAATTTCCGCATAAATCACAGTCCTCCTTCGCAATTTCAAAGCGAGACACACCGGGACTCTTAAAGACGGAGGTGCCTTGAGGCAAGAGCACCAACTCTCTGTCTCTCATGGTAGAACGAGGCCAGCTTGGAGGATGAAGAAAGAGAAAAGAGGAGGGATGAACAGAGGACATGACGGCGTGACGCGTGACTCTCGGTGCCTTGAGATTCCATTACGCAGCGAAACAAGTGTGCGCACACTAATTAACTAAGTTTCCCAAACGAGCCATTGCGCAGAAATAAGTGCGTCTGGGAGCGCGTTCAAAGCAGCGACGGCGCAGCGGCACACTGGGGAGCGGCGAATGCAAATGGGGACGGCGGGAGCTCGCAAAGACGTGCGGAAAAACAAGCAGATCTGCAGGAACGAGGATGAAAATAAACAACTCTTTTGGGAGTAAAGCACAAGGGTGATCTTTGACCTGTAGGTTTGACCTGTGACTTCTGGACGAGTGCAGGCATTCGTCGATGATAATAAAAGAGATCGATGAGGAGCGCAGGTCCTTTCGGAAAAGACAAGTGTGGATCGATGAGGGTCGGGAAAAAGTGCACAAAAGCGTGCGCATGACAGCGCAGAGAGAATTCTCCCGAGACGCTGCTGAATTAAGACGGGATTCGGCGCTAAGCTGTGTGTTATTGAGTACGCCTCATTTTGAATTCGCACCGACACGAAGCTTGTGGTGTGGCGCTAGCGAATGAATTTGTCAGAGGAATCGATTTGTTTCCGATTTTTAAATTGTAAATGGCAGCTTATGAATGCATTATTGGGAAAGAACACACTTTCTGAACAGATATGAATACAGATAGGGATAGCAGGCAGAGGTCACATGGGAGCACGATGGTGTCACGTGCAAGGATTGGAAGTGGCAGCAGTGGAGGGCGATGGATGGAGATGAAAAAAATATCAAAAGAACAACAGAATTAAGGATTTAAGAAGAATGTAAAAAGAAGCACATGGAGAAGGAGATATGTGATGATTAGATGGAGTGGTGAATCATGGAACAAGAGAGATCAAATGTGCGAGAGAAAGTGACGGAGGGGGCTTAGATCAAGTGCGAATGAGCGAGGTTGAGACTGAATGAGAGAGTGTGTGTATGAGAGGGGTAGAGAGAGAGAGAGAGAGAGAATGAGAAATCAAACAGTAAGTGTGTTCTCCCCTGGAAACGTCCAGCACTAAAGCGAGAGGGAGGAATCCCGGCTGTCGTGCCGCTCCGTGTTAATGATTCTGATCTCGGCCCAGTTTCCCTCCATCTGCTGTCTTCACCCAGCTACATCTAACACGGTGCCTCGGACCCGGCTCTCCTCCATCAATTATTCACTCCAGCATGGCTCCTTTGTGAAAATCTCCTAGGGGCTGAAAGCTCCTACAGGCTCTCGCTCTCATCTCTCGGCATGCTATGTGCTCGCTCAGGCCTCGTTAAGGGCCCGTGGCTCAACAAGGAAACGCACCGAAGGATTTGCGTAGGATCCGATCAAAAAAAAAGAAAAGTGCTAGTCACCACAACACTAAAACAACATTAAGACCGATGCGGTGAACAACAAAAGTTGCACAATTTACACAAAATCAGTCAATACGTCATGAACCAGAAAGTTCGAGATTAACTCCTTTGACCTTAATCTAAATATTTCCAAATATTTAATTCAAAATATTTATTAATAATACAATATTATTTCATTGTGTCAGTTTGGCTTGGTTTTTACTCTGAAAACTAGTCAGAAAGCTAATTTTGCTAGCAATAAAAAAATCAACAGTTTAGCCTTACTAACAATAAAAAACGTAGAATCACAAGGTTATCATTGTTCAAACTGTTCATCTCGTTCACATGTATGGTATCTGACATGTTGTGATAAACTGTTTTCTCTATAAAAATTGAGAGAAAGACATTTTGTAGCTTACAGTAATATGTAGTAGCAGTTCATGTTGTTCGTTTGTTTTTGATAGGAAACGCGACATGGAGGGCTGTGCCAGGAAAAAGATCAACTACAGTGCATGTGAAGTAACTGAGAAGTGGTAGAAGACATTGGGAATTTAAATCCCAGCGCCACCAATCTGCCAGTGCAAGACTTTTTAGCAAGGCCCTTAACTCTTAACTGCTCAGTTTTACAAATGAGATAATAGTAGGCCATTCTGGAAAAAGGCGTCTTGCGAATGCAAGAAATGTAAATAGTTTTGCCACCCTCAGGGTTACCACCCTCAATTATTTTTATTTTCCTATAGAAATGTATTATAGAAATAAAAATTATGTTCTCCAAAAAAAAAAAAAAAAATGTCACTTACTGATAAATACATTATTTATCCATCCTTAAAAAAAACCCTGCTTTTAATAATAAAGGAATAACAGCAATGAGAAATTAAGTGTTAACATTGGAGACGCCTTCCATAAATCCATTAATTAATTAATGAATTCAATTCAATAAATTTTTTATTTGTTGAGCACTTTTTACAATGGACATTGTCTCTAAGCAACTTTACAGAGATACAGCGATTCTAAGGTTTTCTAAAACAATAAGCAATAAATAAATAAACAAATGAATATATATATATATATAATTATTTATTTGTTTTGTTTATATATATATATATATATATATATATACACACACACACACATACATATATGTATGTAGGTCCCCTGGTGGTCTAGTGGTTAGGATGCGGCGCTCTCACCGCTCCGGCCCGGGTTCGACCCCTGGTCAGGGAACCAACCCCAGCCACTCTTAGTGCCGGCTCCCCAATGGGGAGGGTTGCGTTAGGAAGGGCATCCAGCGTAAAAACATGTGCCAAATCAAACATGCGGATGAGTTTATATATATATATATATATATATATATATATAAAAACTTTCTTTCGGCTTCTCCCATTCGGGGTCGCCAAAGCGGATCATCCGCATGATATAAATCAGCATGATATAAAGTCCCAGGGGGAGGAATTGTTACCATGAAAACAATAATGAAAACAAAACAAACTAAAACACTGAATTAAATTAACAGCGCTGTGATATCAAACACGGTTTCCAGCTAAAGAGAGAGGCATCAATCTAAAGGACGGCATATGTATAACAGATTATTCATCTGTCTCCTTGAACGTAAGGTGAAAGTAATAAGCACTTTGTTGTGCTGGTCTCTGAGCACCACTATAAAGCATTTTAATTCCCCAATAAATAAGCTGATGAATAAATGGATAAACGAGCCTTTCTCGGCTAACCCTTGCTCGCTGGCTGACGGCCATGAACCGGCCGCGACATCATCACAATTAATGAGTCCAGCTCTCCAAACGAGGATGCAACAAGTGACCCACACATCCACGCACAGGGACTGCCTGCAATATTTAACACATTTTTATCAGCGTGAGCTATAACTATAGCATTTAAACCTTCACACAGAACACAAGAAAACACCGCTGATGTATTACTGGTGGTAAGAAAGACGTTTTTTTCTATCTAGGCTTGCCAGGGGGACGCTGTAGTCCCAATTTGCTGTTCAATTTTCCTAAACTCTTCTGGGAAAATCTTCTAATAGATATGGAGATAAAGTCGGGTACTGATGTGGGTGAGGTGAGGAGGCCTGGGGTACAATCAGCGTTTCGATTCATCTCAAGGGTATTTAATAGGATTGAGTTCAGAACTCTAAAGCAGGAGATCTTCTACTCCGAATCATGTAAAGCACATCTTCATGGAGCTGGCTTTGTGCACAGGGACACTGTGATGCTGGAACAGGTTTGGGTCTCCTAGTTCAAGTGAAGTGGATGCTACAACATCCTATACAATTGTGTGCCTCTTACTTTATGGTGAGAGTTTAATAAAAAGCCACATATAGCTGGAAATATCACGTGATACCTTTGTCCATAAAGTTAATCTAGATTTCTTTCTCCGTCCGTTCATTATAGGCTAGCGCTGCTAGAACAATGGAGGTGAAGGAGAGGAGGGCGACATGTTGATAAGGCCTGTCTCGGCGAACACGTCCTTGGAGCTAATCGGTTTCAACTGCAGCAGGTTGCTGTTACTCCGCGCCAAATGTGAACAAATTAAATGAGGCAATTAAAAGCTGAATAAGCCGGCGTTGATAATTGTGACCTGATATGCCAAGCCCAATTATAATGAAGCCGGTTCTGCTTCACAGGTTTAGCCATGTTGAGACACACAGACGGCAGTTAAGTGGAGAGAAAGAGAGAGAGAGAGAGAGAGAGAGAGAGAGAGAGAGAAAAGGAGTGAAAGCAAAAATGAATATGGTTTCAGATTAGAATTAGTGGGAAAATAAAGAAGGGAAGACTGGGAAAAAAATAGCCTTGTAACCATAGTCTAAAAGCAATGACTCACATGCATACTGGGTATAAAACTTGAGTTGTTGAAGGTCTTTAATTAGACAATTGCTACATTTATTATCAAAGTAAAAAAATATAGAATGATTATAATAACAGGTTGAAAGGTGGCTAGGTTATTATCTAAACAAGCCTCCAGAACCATTGACTAGCTAATTTGCTAACCTTATCTAATGCACCAACAAGGCAGTACTATCCAAAGATGGCAGGTGTCAAATTTAAGGTAGAGAAAGTCAATGTTACACGGAACAACATTATATTTCTAAGGTACTACCTTATGAACACTAGCCAGAGATATAAATTCCCATATGTTCACCATATGCTTCCAGGCTCTTTCATTCCTAGGTCCTAACCTCCTGACTACGCATCTATAGTCCCCAGACTATAATCTAGTACAGTAAAGTTCCTATGTTCTAAGTGCGCTATATATCCAGACTCCCTGTTTAAGGGTTTCCTATTCCCAAGATACCAGAAAGGGGTCAAGAAAGGGGTTGTATATTCTAGTGGTTCTATATTCCCAGGTTTTGAGATTTGCAAACTGCTGTATTATCCTCTACTATATGATGTGGTATTAAAAAGTTTTGATAATGGTGCAAACCGGTGCTATTCTGACCCACGGGAGTTACAACGTCTGCGATTTCATCATTATAACAAAGAGCGAACGTGAAATTGTGCATTTGACAGAGCAAATCTGCCACAGAGATGTTCCAAATGACATACTGTGTGTTGCGGCAACCAAGTGTTTTGAGTGACGCTTCAAGGGCGGATAAACATCACTGGAAGACGACCTGGAGAGATCAGGAAGACTCGCCAGATTTGGCTCATGTAGACTTCGCCCTCTTCCTGAAGATGAAGATCCAGCTCAAAGGTCGGCGTTTTTGACACCACAGAAGAGATCAAGTGTGATTTGCAGAAAGGTTTGGTTTAGAATAAGCAGTTCTTATGAAGTTGCTATACTCTTTCTCATGCACACTTTTTTTCAAGTTCAACCTGTTTACTGGCAATACGGCTTACATAAGGTCCGAAGTGGAGTCTTCTCCACTTCGAGAGAAAAAGCGATATGAGAGTATTTCTTTGCGACGGTAATAACGAGACCCCCAAGGCTTTTCAATTTCACATCATACAAAGGGTTGAACATGAAGCGATAAACAAATGCAGGGATGATCAGATCAGAGCAGGATATAACCTCCTACATTTCCCACAATGCAATCAGCAGAAATCACTTCCTGTTCAACTAAACAGAGCGATGCAGCAGAGCTTTAGTGTGAAGTTTGTCCAGCTCTCACACGTTGCTCGAAAAATAGAGTATTAAAAAGAGAACAAACCAAGTAGTGATGGGGAGATCGGATCATTTTAGTGACTTAGTTCTTTCAATCTCATTCGTCAAAATGAACGTATTTTTTTTTGTCATTTAGTTCATTTCGTTCCTTTGATCAGAAATAAAATAAAATGGTACATTTTCAATAAACAGATCCCCAAACATGTCCACGTACATGACCTTTGACTAGAGTCCCAATAATGAAAATAAGACGATGCAGCTAAAGACAAATGTCTTTTGTCACGTGACTAATATTATAACAATAATGTCAAGATTCGGACCAAAAAAACCCTGATCTATTGCATATAGGAGTCACGTGATAAAGGATGAACGACTCGGACCAAAGGACTCAATTCTGTTTCCTGTGTGATGCGCTGCGAAGCGTATATGAGAGTCACGTGATAAAAGAACTCACGAGTTGGACTAGAAGAGTCGAGAGGTGAACTATTCAATTCTGTTAACATAACCCACGGAGATTTTGCGATGCTTTGCTTATGCACGTCCAAATGCACAAAATGAACGAATCACTTTTTGAGACGACTCGTTCTTTTGATTCACATTAAAGACTCGTTCATGATCGATCCGTCACTAACACCAAGCAGAAAGAGAGGAAGACAGCAACAGTCTGTTGAAATATTTCCTGGTTTCCTGCAATGACTATGATTTTTCTAAAGCCAGAACAACATTGGTTTTACACAATCGTTATTATATTACCAATGACTTTCTTATAGATGTCAGTGAAAAGCTGTTTTCACCACAGTGCAATGATAAACATACGTCCCTGAAACACATCTGGCTGCATAATAGCTGCACTCGGGAGCATAGATTTGATGCCTCCACTTGTTCTAATCACCAATAGATAAAGGAAAGCAATTCGACCGGGTAAATAAACAACCACATTCACGGCTCCTTCGGGCGGAACGCGAGCAATTGTTAATACAGTGCTCTCCGTATGCATTAAAAGCTAAACAGGGTTTCGGACATCCGGAAAATCTGAATCTCCAAATCCAGATCACAGAGGATACACAGATAAGTACAAAATGTTAGTCTGTAAATAAAATGATTTCATTTTAATCATTAAAATATACTAATAATACACTAGTTATAGAAGTATGTAGAATTGAACTCTTTTGGCTGGATCGGTTTTGCTTTTTTTCTGACAGAATGTGCGGAAAAAATACACAAAGGACATTTAATGGACACTTCTGGAAGCCAATGGACATATGGACATGCTCAAATAATAATTGTGTGATTTGATTTAATATATGTATAAATATTGATACATTAGAAAGAGATGTATGGTATCGTTCTCGGACGATGATTATACTAAAAATTTAAAAGCTGGTTGTAGCTGGTTGGATATTTTTAGTCTTTATTTATTGAAGCATGATATTTTAGCGAGTAATGAACAGGTAATAAATAAAATACAGAAAATTTCACTTAATATGAGATTCAAATCAAATAAATAAAAAAAAAAATAATCGAGCTATCTTTAATTAAATGTGTATGGAAATTAGCTCGTTTTTCAAACCGTTTAATATATACACATTTATTTTAAAATAATATATCCTATACATAATAATAATAAAAAAAAAATATTTAGTAGTTTGTGACTTGTAAAAAAATTATATAAAATTATAATTAACAATTATTGAATAATTTTATAATATAATAAAAAATAAAGTATAGACCGGTAGACTTCTTTTCATTCAAACATTCTTTTATACAACTTTATAGGCTCTTTATCTCTTTGAAGCTGCTTTGATGTCCATTGTTAAAAATGCTCTTCAAATAAAAATGAATAGAATTGAGTTAAATTTGGGAGTTGATCAATTTTAACCTTTGCTCTAATTAAACCACCTTTTATTTAAGGCGACTATTTGGCCATAAACGACAATTATATCTAATTTCAGCATCAATTTCAGCCCAATTCAGTCAGAACATGTTTAGTTTGTGAGTTTAATGATGTTCATTTGTAGTTTTACACTGGAGCTAAGTTCCAAATGTAGCAAACAGGAAAGCGGGAATGCTAACGGTTTTAAAATGACCACACACTCGTCTGAAACCATGTTGAGTCATTAACTAAACTCAAACTAACTCAAACACACAGCTTCTGGCATGTTACCGCCATTTATAGCATTCTAACAAAATAGCAGCGCTAAAACAGAAGTCGAATTAGCACGAGGCTCTGAAAGGTGGCGTGGCCTAAACGTCAAGTTCAAGCTTGTATATAAGAAGCGATTATGTTCATCCTTTTCAAGACATAACATTTATTTGTTTATATTTAATGCTAGAAGGCTAGCACTAGCCTCGTAGCTTTAGCACAAAAGCTAAGTAATTGTTAGAACATGTAATGCTGTGCACACAGGGTTTCTGTTCTTTTCTTTTTTTTTTTTCCTTTTGCAGTTTTTCAGCCATTGAGAACAGAAAAAAGAGCAGCGGAAAAGAGACACAAACAGAGCAGATCCATTATGGCCTCCACTTTCTCGTCTTTGCGCCTGCACTAAGGCTTTGTCTGATGAACACATCATATTTGGTCAGCTTTCTCTTGCTCTTTCTCTCTCTCTCTCTCTTTCTCTCTATCACATATGCTCCTTATTTTTCTTTTAACCATCAAGGCTGGTAGAAGCTAGTCTGACCTTCACCCAGCTTCCACACAAAAATCTTTAAATTACGAAATCTGATCAGTTTTTGTGTGTGGAAATTGGCAGTAGTGACTGGAAGTAATGGATTATGTGTTATCTATATTACTTATATTATTAAAAAAAAAAAAAAAAAATTTACTACTTTAATTTTAACAACACTTTCGTGTTTTCTTTATTTTTGCCTCCTTTTTTTGTAACTATTTAATAATTTTTTTTTTTTTAAACCCTAACCTCATATTTTTTTTCTAAGTGAATGTCTGACTCTCTGAATGCCAACTTTCCTTCTTTGTTTGTTTTCCCACCTTCCTTTCTTTGTTCTTTTGCTTTTAATACTAACACTTTTTTTTTTCTTAATTTTTGCCTCCTTTTTTTGTAGCTATTAAAAATTTTTTTAAACCCTAACCTGTTTTTTTTTTTTTTTAAGTGAATGTCTGTCTCTCTGAATGCCAACTTTCCTTCTTTGTTTGTTTTCCCTCCTTCCTTTCTTTCTTCTTTTGCTTTTTTTTAATTAAAAAAATTAAGAAAACACTTTTTGTGTTTTCTGAAGAACAGATGTGTGTTTAATGCTCCGAGCTGATGATTGGAAAGAGCTGAGGTCAAGTTCAAGCTCCAGACCCTTAACCCTGAGTTTTCGAAACTCTCTAAGTCTCCGAGAGCTGCACACGTGCGCACACTGTGTGAAGACGTGAGCGCTCTGTGAGACACCTGACACCACTCACGTGTTTTATAGTAAGGTATAATACAGTTAAAGTCAAATCTGCTGATGCAGAAGCTCAGGGTCTGTACAGAGAAGCTGGTAGAATGTGGGACACAGACAGAGAGATTATAAAGATCTAGATAAGATGTGGGACATTCAGGATCCTATGATTATAATCAAATAAACAGATGTAATGCATATTGTAGTGTAATTATCTGTGGATTTAGTGTGGGGAACACACACACACACACACACACACACACACACACACACACACACACACACA
>JAAIIK010000121.1:183308-204014 GCA_014706435.1 Silurus glanis
TCTCTCTCTCTCTCTCTCTCTCTCTCTCTCTCTCTCTCTCTCTCTCTCTCTCTCATGGGGTCAGAGAGTGTAAACAGTGTGGAATGTGATGAGTTCTGCAGATTAATAACGGAGTTGTATTGGGCTATAGAATTGACTGGGTCAGTGGCAGAGAGACACTCATTATCATAGCAGGACACACACACACACACACACACACACACACACACACTTCAATGTGACCCCCATCCCCCATTAGTGTCACTGCAGGCAGCAGAGTGTGAAATGATGTGTGTGTGTGTGTGTGTGTGTGTGTGTGTGTGTGTGTGTGTGTGTGAATGGATGTAATGTAATGTTGATTCCTACAAACAAGATTTATCTTATTGTTGTCTTGCTGAAAGAACACTGGCTTGTGCTAATGTCAGCCGAAAGGAGGTGTGGCCTCAAAAGGAAGTATGTCTTCTGTTAGTTAGTTGCAGGAGAGGGGGCCTCTGATAAAGCTGGTTCGATTGAAGGTGTGGTTTATGCAAATGTAAGACGATGTAAATGTAAAAAGAAAAAGAGGTGAGTTTAAAAATTTATGAAAGTTTACTGCACTCAGTGAAGGAGGTGTGGCCTATGAGTTTACCAGTCTTATTAAAGGAGGTGTGGCCTATGAATTTTCTGCTCTCACTAAAGGAGGTGTGGCCTCTAAGTTTTCCAGTCTTAAAAAAGGAGGTGTGGCATCTAAGTTTATGCTCAACGACCATTAGGTTTATTGAAGAAGGTGTGGCCTCGGCAAATGTCAGTCTCAGTGAAGGAGGTGTGGCCTCTGTGTGTGTTAGTTTTAGTCTAGGTGGTGTAGCCTCAGAAGCCATCTTTTTAAGTAGAGGAGGCGTCACAATATCAGAATATCTGAATATTAAATCATTCTGAACCAGGAAGTCATTAGAACCCAAATGACTACAGCCTAACTCAGTGAAAACACATGGTGCTATGACCACCAAGTAAACCTAACAGCTAGCGAGGGTCCCTGAGGTCAGCACACTTCTGTACAGGGTTCAGGAACATATGCCCACACGTACACCAAAGCGCACACGTACCCTGAGCAGCTGCAGCCGCTTCATCAAGTCATGCAGCGAGCGATAAAAACAATTAAGTGCTCTAATTACCTCTGTACATCAGATCTCAATATGCTGCCCGTTGGTTTGATAGAGTGCGCATGAGTTACGAGCAGGCATAATCAAACAGCTCCATGCAGGAGGGGGAGAAAACGAGTGAATGACCTGCTGTTATGTCTGGCACACACTGGGGGTGGATAAATCTCTTTAGTCTGCACTCGATCCATCTCTCTCTTTCTCTCTCTCGCTCTCTCTCTCTTGTGCACACAAAATGCAGAGTGCCGTATTTCACGTCGGCATGTACGTTTCTTCCCGGCGTCTCCCTGAAGGTAACTGCAAACCTCCCGTCGATAACGGTCGATGTTTATCAAACCTTTAATGCATCGCTTAGTCGATGCTTGTCAGCAGCACAGGCAGGCGACTGATGAATCCATTTTCGATTCGGAATTTACAAACGGATTTTCAGAAAGATGACTCCAAAGAAGCCCTCTGTGTTTGCATTGAAAATGTTTGCCCTTTGCTTTGCATTTCAGGCCCAAGGTTGAGAATCGATTTTGGTTTATCCAGCTTTTCATTTTCCAGAATAAAAAAATATATATAAAGGCACTCATTCAAGGCCGGAGTCTATAAAGTTTAGTTCATTTGCTGTGTGAATGAGAGGGAGGGCAGTGGAATGGTGCGGTTGCAAAGAGGTGCTGAAGGTGAATTAAATCCCTGGGGTCAACTGTGCAAAGTAATGAAGAGTGTGTTAGAGAAGTGAAGAAAAGAGTGCAGGCAGGGTGGAGTGGGTGGAGAAGAGTGATAGCAGGAGCGATTTGTGATAGAAGAGTATCTGTGAGAGTGAAAGGGAAAGTTTATAGGACTGTGGTGAGACCTGAGATGTTGTATGGTTTAGAGAGGTGGAGCTGGAGGTAGCAGAGCTGAAGATGTTGAGGTTTTCGTTGGGCGTGACGACGATGGACAGGGTTAGAAATGAGTTTATTAAATGGACAGCGCATGTAGACGTTTTGGAGACGAGGTGAGGGTAGGCGAGATTGAGATGGTTTGGACATGTGCAGAGAAGGGACATGGGGTATATCGGTAAAAGAATGTTAAGGATGGAGCCGCCAGGCAGGAGGAAACGAGGAAGGACAAGGAGGAGGTTTATGGATGTGGTGAGGCAGGTGGTTGGTTAAAAAGAGACAGGGTGGTATACAAAAACGGATGTCGCTGTGGCGACCTCTAAAGGGAGCAATAGAAAGAAGAAGACAATCCAAGACATTGGATGGTTTGTGGGCAAGACACCACTCCTGCATACTTTGGTTACTAGCAGATCAAGTCAAGTCATTGAGCTTTATTGTCAAGTCAACTATATACCATACATGATACACTGCACACTGAAATTAAGCAACGTTCCTCCAGGACTGAGGTAGCAACATAAATTAGAGTTAGAATTTGAGCCCAAATTCAAACCAAACAGTTCTACACAAAGTGCATTAGTGCAAATGACAGTTACTGCAAAAACACACCACAATAAAACAGCATGGACCAGAACACAAAGCTAAATGTGTGTGTGTATCAGTCCAACCTCTTATCTAAGGTGTAGCTCAGTAATTAAGATGTTGCACTTTTTATCAGAAGAAAAGTTAAAATTCCAGCACCTCCAAGCTGCCACTGCTGGGCCCTTGAGCAAGGCCCTTAACCCCCAACTGCTCAGTTGTATGAATTAAATATTTGTAAGTCACTCTAGATAAAAACTTTTACCAAATGCTTTTAATGTAAATGGGAAGAAACTGGAGGGTCGGAATGCTTTGGTACCTTTTTCCAGATGGCATATAAGGGTTGGGCATAGAGTAGTGTGTGTGTATGTTGATGAAGCTTGTTGTATAAATCTCTACTATAGAGGAAAGAGAGACCTTGATGATCTTCACAGCTGTCCTTACTATCCGCTGTAGAGTCATGCCACCCATGTGATTTCCCAATTCTCATATCAGGCAGTGATGCAGCTGCTCAGGGTGCTCTTGATAGTCCATATGTAGAATGTGGTGAGGATGGGAGGTGGGACTGGGATTTCCTTAGAATCAGAATCAGAATCAGGTTTATTGGCCAAGCGTGTTGACACACACAAGGAATTTGTCTCTTCACTGTTTTGACTACAGGCTTAACAGATTTTAGTTTCTGCCTGTATGTTGGAATAAGATGAACCAAGCAGTGATCAGAGTTCCCTAAAGCTACCCGGGGTACAGAGCGATATGCGTCCTTAAGAACGGTGTAGCAATGATCCAGTGGGTTTTTCTCTCTTGTCGGACAGTTAATATGTTGCCTGTATTTTGGAAGTTCAAGTGTTAGTTTTGCTCTGTTAAAGTCTCCAAGGATAATAAAAAGAGAATCCGGATGTTTTTGCTCCAAGCCGGATATTTGGTTTGCCAGGTTTTGCAGTGCATCACTCACGTTGGCCTGTGGTGGGATGTAAACTCCGGTCAGAATGAATGAGGAAAATTCCCGCGGTGAGTAAAACGGTTTACAGTTTATTACCAGTGATTCCAAGTTTGGGGTGCAGTATTTATCCAGCACTGTGACATCTGTACACCAACGTTCGTTAATGTAAAAGCAGATTCCGCCGTCTTTCGTTTTGCCCGATAGCTCCGTTACGCGATCCGTTCGGTGTAAGTGGAAGCCCGAGAGAAGTAATCCGCTGTCCGGGATTGAGTGACTGAGCCAAGTTTCAGTAAAACAGAGTGCAGCGGAGCATGCAAAGTCTTTGCTTGTTCCGTTGAGAAGAGTTAGTTCGTCCATTTTGTTCGGCAGTGAGCGGAGGTTCGCCAGGTGAATCGACGGGAGCGCAGTTCTAAATCCCCTCTGTCGTAGCTTCACTAGCGTGCCGGCGCGCTTCCCCCGCCGGCGTCTCCTCCATGTACCATAGAGAGTAGCTGCTGCTCCAACTAAGATCTCCAAAAAACTTTCCGGGTTTGTAAAAACTGGTGGAAAAGTGTCTGGAGTGAACTCCCCGATGTTAAGCAGTTCTTCTTTAGTGTAAGTTATTAGGGTAGGGTAACTAAACACACAGACAATAAACAAAAAGAAAGAAAGTACTAGAGAGAGTCGTGCAGAGGCTGCCATCCGCGGCGCCATCTTGACAGTAATCTTAGCCTTCTTAGGCCTTAGCCTTCTCAGGAACTGGAATCTTAGCCCTCTCAGGAACTGGAGATGCTGCTGGGCTTTCTTGTTTAAGAAGCTAGTGTTGAGGAATCAGGTGAGATTCTTTGCCAGGAATGCCAACGGATGTACTTGACGATCGCCATTGAGTGGTCAGAGGCAGTGGTGGTTCTAACGGGGTGGCAGGGGGTCTGCTGCCACCCCAGCACTGATATCCCAATGTATAAAATAATCTGGTTTCTCAACTGATTTACAGCACAAAAAATCTAGCCATAAATAATAGCAAGAAATCGAATCTTTGTATTGAAGTGTAGTCTAAACAAACGACTCTTATGAACTGCTTCGTTTTGGTGAATCAAACACATTCAATGAAAACTACCAGCTCTGTATAAATATACATTTCATAGACTTAATCTCGCTTAGAACACAAGAAATAAAAGGTAAACATATCTTACCATCTCATTTAATTAATTTATTTTTCCTATCTAGATATCAGGTAAAGTCAAGCACATATCAATCTTTATTGCATTTTTGTAGACCAATATAAAAATGTGTGCCCTAGTGTATACACTTTATATGTATATCATTCCTTGAATCTACAAAAACAGAGTTGGAAAGTAACAAATTCCATTTATTATTATGAATTATTTTGTATTTGTTATATATTGTATTACATTATTAGTGTAATCGAGTACCGTAATTTCCGGACTATTAAGCGCACCCAAATATAAGCCGCAGCAACTGAATTTTACAAAGATTTTTATTTTGAACATAAATAAGCCGCACCTGTCTATAAGCCGCAGGTGTCTACACTGAAACTAATGAACTTTACACAGGCTTTAACGAAAGACAGTGTCTGTTACACGACTTGTATCTAAACAGTAGCCTACCAAGAAATTCATTGTTCACTGTCTTCCTCCTTCCTTTCACAACTATTTCTCTCGAGAGTTTTTCTTTTGGCATCGTCGTGCGTTTAAAAATCACCATCGGTGAAGCTTTTCTCCCGATGCCGTGCAGCTCAGAACACAGGTGAAGTGTGTTTTCATGCCCGGTTGTTTTCAGCGTGACGAATGATTCGCATTTCCTGTTGACAGTCCGAGTGAGAGGCAGGTCAAACGTCAGAGGAACATCATCCATATTTATGATGTGGTGCGGCCCGATTCAGTGGGAGCGCATCTGATTTAATATAAAGAGTTTCATTGGTTCACCTGAACCCGTTCGGCAGTTTCATTGGTCTGATGTTATGCGGCTCAGTTTTCTGAATGAAGCTTGTGAAACCGGGAAAAACCCAGGAAAAATCCATAAATTAGCCGCTTCATTGTTTAAGCCGCGGGGTTCAAAGCGTGGGAAAAAAGTAGCGGCTTATAGTCCAGAAAATACGGTAGTTTTTGTGTACTTCTACTTTTCAAAGTAGTTTTTAAGATGTCATTTGACTTTTTACTAAGTATGTTTTGTCTGAAGTATTGTACTTAGTATGTACTTTAAATCATATCTGTTACTGAGTAAAAAAAAAATTATATAAATAAATTTAAATAATGCAGGGGGGGGGGGGGGGGAATTCTTTGCGAAAATGAAGGCAAAATGGCGTCACATTCCCCTGACTATATTTAAGTTAAACTTCGTTTGCAAGAACGGCAATAGTTTTAAAAACTTGACAAACTTGTTGAGGTAAGTTAATAACTTACATCTTTAAGTTACATAATTTTTTGTACTGCATCAGTGTGTGACATTGCTAATGTTGGTTAGCACCAGGGTTGGAAATTAACGAGGACTTAAAATAAAGCTGGTTCTATTACCAGTGTCACAATTTAATTGTCATATGAAATCAATGAATAGTGTTATATTTTAGAGTAGATGCTCTGATGGTGAAGATTTGGGCATTAATCTATAACCAAATCGGTAAATTTCACTCCAAATAAATTTTACATGAGCTGCTTTTTACTTTTTTACTTGAGTAGATTATTTGATCAGTAACTTAATTTGCACTTAAGTCAAATTCCATTGAAGTAACAGAACTTGAGTAGGATATTTTATTACTCTTTCCACCTCTGCACAAGAACAATGAAAGGATGTTTGCTTCAGTGTTGCCACTCCTTCTCATTATCATGCCACCCTCTTGCCACCCCAAAAATAATTTTCTGGATTCGCCCCTTTTCAGAAGTAATTTTCTAACCATAATAAAGGAAACAGTTCAAAATAATATATGTTTTGATCACAATCATGTCAAAGTGAAATATATAGAGTATTTTGGCACATGGTTTTACTACACTGGAGGATGTAGAATCGTCCCATGTAGTCCAAATTACTGGTGGAAGATGCAATAAAAATCAATCAATAAATGCGCAGTGTGAAATGTAATTCTGAGGTAAATTCCATTCAGAGAAATGTCATTTCACCAACCAAAAAGTTTGATGGAGATCTGATTTTGCCAGGAATTTAAGTCATTCCTCCGAATCGCAACTCCTGGTTAAAACCGCATTCGTTGCCGGCGTCCTTGTCTATTAAAAATCCCCCTTCTGCATTAATCCTCAGGTGATTTATGCAGCTAGGAATCAAACACTCATTAAAGTAAAGCCTCGCTACCACGGTTCGTGACACGTGCAGGATTTCTTGCGGTTGTTTCAGTTCCGAGCAAGAGCTAGGGAGCCGACGGCGCTGTGCCGCGTGCCTCAGCGGTTCAGTCGAGCGCAGTTGCGCTTTGGAAATAAGAGGAGGTGTTATATTACACTGATAAGAGGAGGAACAAGATAAAGCGAGGGAACGCCACCAGGTTGGGTCCTTATCGTTTAGTGCCTGAACAAAGCCAGAAAGTGAGAGATACCATGGGTCTGTGTGTGTCGAAACTGCTGCTGTGTGTAAAGTCACCATTCAGGAATGACAGCAGGAGCGTTAAAACCTCAAGCATGCAGTATTCACACACACACACACACACACACACACACACACACACCATTCCTTTGTATATACCAAGAGACAGTGTTATAAAATGAATGTTCATTGTGGGTCTAATCCAGGTTAAGCATTTATCCATGACATGAGGCCATGCCACCTACACCAACATGTCACAACACAATTATAGATAGCATCAGATCAGGATTTGCAGCCTGTTGCCTCCACATCGTACAAACCCGATCTCTACAACGAGCAAAGCACAAAAGCAGAGTGGCATCGACGGTCTACACCAATGGAAATTCATTGTGAATTTCTTGTCTACAGAAAACAAAAAAATTACTTGAGTTTAAATTAGAGATGACAACAGCAAATAGCTTTGCCTATCCATACACATGATTCTCTAGAACTTTGGGATAGCTTAGTGGATATGGAATTGGATCAGAAGGTCATCTCCCAACTCCACCAAGCTGCTGCTTCTGAGCCCATGAGCAAAGCTCTTAACTATTAACTGCTCAGTTGTATCCAGACGGTTTTGGATAAGGGCGTCCATTCCATATCAAATTCCATAAATGTTCCCCAGTGTTTCTTTTTTTGTTTATTGGGTTTCCTCTAGGATCTCTGATGTTCTGTTAAAAAGCATGGCAGTTTGAATTGGTGAGGGTGTATGTGTGTGACTCGTAGGCACATTGACCGACCTTCCATTTCTGAAACTTTGACACGCAATCTCCAAAAATTGGGTTTGGATTCATTGTGAATAAAGTCACTGTTGAAAATAAATGTATGATAAGGATCGTAAGATTCACAGATTCGCATCGTTGCATCGACATACAAGTATTAAAACGTGTGCATCGGATACAAATTTGTATCAAGTTGCATCATTTTGAACTTATTTGTATGTAGGGAGTATAATTGAAGGTTATAAATGATGTACTACAACATTAAATAAGATCTGGAGATAATACCGTGAGAACAGTGATTTGGAATCCTGGGAAAGGACAGTCTATGAGAGTGTAGAGAGAGAGATGAGATGCACTGTTTAATCCGAAAAACCAAAAAATGAACCTGAACCTAAAAATAAAATGAAACTATCTGTACCTTCTTGAATTGCAGAACATCATATTTTTCTATTGCATTTTATTTCATTGAATCGCAACACGTAGAATCAAAATCGGATCGCAATATCAGTGAATGGTATCGCATCGGTAGCTGCTTATTATGTATCTTTTTAGAGTATCGAATCAGATTGTATCGTATCTGCCATTTTATTTTTTTATTTATTTGAAGAGTAATGAAGACACAATGAAATTGCAGCAAAACAATGGACCGAAACAATATTAGGCAGTACCAGCAGCACCCATGCAGCCCCAGACCATGATGCTACCACCACCATGCTTGACTGTAGGCAAGACATCATTTCTTTATTGGTAAGTCTGTGTCACGAATAGACCACGCGTCAGAAACCGGGAGTAAAGTAGAACACAGTGCGTCTAGCGAAGGGGAGCCAGGAACCGGAAAGCACACGGGGCATAAGGTAGTCCGTGAAGATCTATGGAGTAACCTGTAGATCAGCCCATGAGTGAAGGGGAATAGGGGCCTTATAAAGGGGACAGGTAAATGGGGGACAGGTGTAGGTGATTAGTAGGAGGGAGAGGCTGAACGAGAGTGTGAGCCTTGGAGGAAGTTCTCTTTACAGTCTGGCTGATAAGTCAATCAGACATCTGATAAGACATGTTGGATTTGACAATATCTTAAGAAAACTTCATGTTTTGATGGCCTTGTAATGTGCTTACATTATGAATGCTTCCAGTTTGGATATTTCAAAGAAAGTTTAGTGCCATCAAAGAGAATAAATGAGTCAAATCTTATTTTTTTAAGTAGCACACAAACGAAGACATAAGGCAAGTCGGGTTACGGAGACATCAAAAGCCTCAATGCAAACATATAAGCAGACAAGCCAATAATTCAGACAGGGCACTTGACTGGGACTGGAATAAATAAGGAGGGAAAGAAAGAGCAATGTTTTATCTACAGAGTAGCGTCAAGTATTTCCAGTGTCACTGATATTCTGTAATCTTGGCCTTTCGTCCCCGATGTGTCTGGATGACGATTTTAATAATGTCTGATTTTCCGTTTCTTTGAATTAACATCAGAGCGTCTTTATAAACCTTTCACTCCCCAGAGACTGTCTGCATACGCACAAACACTATGGCAAAAAAAAAAAAAACAACAACAATGAAGAAAAAGACGGCAATATAAAAATGCAGCAAGAGACACGGTGCCAGAACAAATCTTCATCCTAAATCTTCTGCCATCTCATGTGGAGCTTCGCACAATACAAAAGAAAGAAAAAACACAAATAAAAGCCTTCAAATCGCAAAAAACCACAGAAAAGCAAGAAACCAGCAGAGAGCTTTGATGTCTCCGTGTTTGTTTAAGTCTGAATCTGCACATGCAGCGCATCCTAAATTACATTGCGCTGGGGGTTTTCAAGGGCTGAGCAGATGAAGTGGGTCACTGTTTGTGCTCATTAGGGTCTTGTATTCTGCAGAGACCCTCACAGAGTGTGGAGGCTGTGATCTTCTCCTCTACTCCAAGCTGAAGGCATCTCAGTGATCCACCTAGCAAACATTATACACCTTTGAAAAGGCCCATTTCTTCACCCTCTTTGGTTTAATACATTGGTTTGCTTCATCAGTACACAGTAACTGGAGATACAGTAGTGAACTTCCCAAGTTCCAAAGCTGGTGCACAAAATTGAGCTTTCTGAAACGCCAACAACATGATTCACAAGCAAGCGCACACACTTTGTGGTCATGATTCACTGCCTATCGGTGAAACGCGGTTACCAGACAGAACAAAAGGTTCTCCTATGTGCAGATATGTTGATTCATATTTTTGAAGCTGCAAGTATTTAAAATGACAAAACTGTAAATATTGTAATTGTATTGTAGACTTCTTTGAATCAAATCAAATTATGATTAAGTCTTTTATTCCTCTCTATTTAAGATAAAACCTCTGTGCTCTAAATGCTGTTACATAAAGCTGATACTGAAGACTGCTTAAATGTTATATATAACATAAATGTTATATATGAAATGGAATAAAAAAAAAAATTGTCACATGCACATTCAGACAGAGTACGAAATGCAGAAAAAATATAAAAAATAAAATAATTACAAATACAAATATAAAGTATAAAAATTATAATAAAGGTATAAAGTATACAAATATAAATAAATAAATATATATATATATATAATATATTTAGTGAAAGGGTTCATGTGCTGATATTAAAGTGACACTAAGGTGTGCGAGTTCAGTGTTAAAGTGGCAAAACAAATTGTGCAGATGAAGGAAAAGTAAGTACAGTAAGAGAAACCAGGAAGTTCAGGTACTGGGTGCATATAATGTTATATTTCTTAACCAATTCATTAATCTTTCTAGCACCCTAAAGACTTGTTGGGTTTGGTCTTCTGTCCCTCATACATGGGGTGTTCATGTCAAACCGGGACGTTTGAGTTTACAAAATACATTTTAAGAAGTGGAAACTGCGTATTTATTTTCGAAATACTCCTGCTACATTAATACACTTATCCCAGTGTTTAGCTAACACGTAGAAATATTCGGCATATAAATATCTGTCAGTACTCCTGAACCATCCTAGGACAGCCTTCTTCTTGTCGTCATCAGGGAACCACCACGACCGGGATCGTCACGGACGGATGTACGAGCATCTTTAAAACGTTTTTCATCATACAAATGTCTTACTGCGGCTGAGCGTCTCATCGGCGTATTGTGCTTAAAGTCTTCTGTGCATATCCGCGACTTTTACGGCTTCGTTCAAAAGAAGCTTCAGCACCATACGCCGTTCTGTGGTGCTGTCTGCCATCTTGATTAATGGTCCGTGAACTGTCCCACGACATGTGGGCCGCTTATCGGTAATGTGACACACTTACCACTCGTGTACTACCACCACGCTAGCTTCCGTTTTTATAACTGTATCGTTAAAAGTCCCGGTTTGACTTGATACGTTCAAGTTATTATTTAACTAAACACCAGAAAGATCGCAATGAATCCAAATGGTTCAACCTGATTTTTTTATGAGAACCTTCTATTACGCACTGGAATAGAAGTAGCTAATTTGAGTGCCTCTCATTTTGCAGATCAAGGACTGGGAAGGCTCGGTCGCTATGTGATGATCAAATTCAGATCCAGGAAGATAGGACTGGTGAGGCAGCTGGCCAGACAGACTGGCATGGAAGCATGTTGTCCTCCAGCCAGAGCCGGAAGCCTGGCGCTGTGTAGAACTACATGGTCCGAATGAATATCGCCCAACCCTCTTCAACATGCTTCTAATTCTCATTCCTTTCCCCTCTCTCATTCCTTCTTTATTTTTACACCCACCATACTTGAGAGTCACATGCCCTCCTGCTTCTGCCACGCGCCCTATATTTAGACTCGCTGGTGTTTGGCAGGCCTTTCGTTGTCGAAAGACAGGTGGAGGAGAATTCCCTATCCGGGCTCTAAGGCTTCATTGCACACAACTGTCTCCCATCAACAGCTGGCTTGAGCTATTATAGAGGATTAGTGTGTGGAAAAACACCCACATGCCCCCAGTTCAAGCTCCAGGGACGAGACTTCACGCGTAGAGCCTTTGACCTTGACTGGGATGCATTTGTCTGGCTTTCTACACGTCTACAAATGAAGAGATGAAGCTATTCTAACAGGGAACAGCGAATGAACAAAGGATCTAGAAATATGACCCAAAAAATATTCAACGGTGGCGTGACAAAATGGTCAGCAATGAGCTCCTGAAATGTTTATTTATAGGTGAACATTTTTTCTCTCGAGCAGGCATACAGGTTCGGCACAGGTACGGCAAGCCGGGGAGTTTATTAGCTCATCCGTTAATTAAATCAACAATCAAAACGATTAAAAATGATTAAAAAAGTGACAAACATGTCTCGCCCATGGAGGGTTGGACCATTATTTATGGACTAGCGGCCACTGGAAAAGGGCACGAGCAAAGTTCATCATCTGCCGACAAAAAATTCATAAGCCTCTCTCCTCAATCACTGCAAAGCTTTTCATAGGAGAAAAGGACAGCGCTTGTAAAGCTTGATGGACTGGCTCAAGACTGTCCAGCTGTTTTCTATTGCTTCACATAAAAAAAGGGCTGGGATTTTACTGGAAAATTACAAAAAGCTGAAAACATATTTTGTCCTCTATTTTTCTATGAGGAAAAGAATCTACAGAAAGTTATGCCTCACAGCACATCTAGGAATCTTTGCCGAGGATTTTCTTTCTTATTTGGAGCAAACATCTAAAGATGTTTGAGCGAAAAGAGGAATAAAAGTTACCTTGAGACATTCGCATCATTATCATTAGAAACGTGATTTATAAGAGCTACGTTCTCATTAAGGCATCCGAAATGTATTTGAATTGACTTTGGATCGCCGCACGTTTACGTAAACATACTAATGTGGTAATCAATGAACAACCAGATGAAAGCTTGATTTGCATAATGCAAGCTGGGCTCAGCCAATTTCCATTCGTTAGAAGAGTGACATAAAGCCTATAAACACAGCTGTCGTTACGCTTGCCTGTAACGTGTTCCTTGTATGTACAGCAGGTGGTACAGTCTCAGCCGTACGCGATAACGATCAGGACGGTTCTCCATGTGTGGCTCGTATAAATGATGTATATAAGCAGTCACTATGACAGATGTTAGCAAGGATTCCAAAATGGAAATAAACCTGCTCTGTGAAGTTCGATGGTTCCACTAATAAACACGCCCTCGTCCACCATAAGCGATGGGCCCAAATTAGGCTATCTAGCAATACGTTCTGGTAGCGTGCTGTTAGAAGAAGTTCAGAAAGCTCAGTCTATGCCAGCTTCAAGATGCGGAAACTCAGCATGAGACGTCCTATTCATAATATTGACTGTGGGAGCGGGGGATGGTAAAGTAAACAGCATGATGCTGTGTCTCCTGTCACCTCGTCGCTCTCGAGACAGGACTGAGAACGGGAACACTGGAGAGCTGTGGGCTTTGAAGTCAGATGTGAAGAAGCGAAGCGCTCCTCAGGAGGCATGTACTGAAGAATCGAGCTACAGGACAATATACAGTAAGATGGTACGGAGGAGAAAGACATAATACACTAGATACAGGATTTGGCAGGAGTGTGTGGCTCAATGTGTGGAAGAGCAAAACAGTGAAGTATCTGTTTTTTTTTTTGTTTTTGTTTTTTGGTAAGATATGGGTATACCTCATGCAAAATTATTTGGACTGATTCCAACAGAAATACTGGATTGTTGCATGAAACGTCAAATATTTTTCGTATCGCTCATCGTAAGATTAAAAAATTGTAAGCCAAACCATTGACTTAGGGACTACCAATATAGTGTAACAAATTGTTTCAAAAACCGAACCATTAATGGTCAATTGGCTTTAAAACGATCAATGGTATTTGAATTAGCTATCTAAAAATTATCCATTGCATAGACCAGTTGCAAATTAGAACCTAGTCATTCTTCGTTCTATTGTCACCTCGATGCAGGTGTTAGATTTGCGCAAAGAAACACTGAAAGAAGGAATGTAGTGTCCTCCAGAACTCTGATCTCGGCACCGGTCGGGGTCGGTTCGGGTCTTTTTAATGCAGTAAATATGCCTACAATAAAGGAGATATGTCAAAAATGATCATCATCCTCACCACGCACACAGTGTAAGAGCATCGTTGGTACACTACAGGTGCAACTAAATGATCTCAGCAAGGAGAAACGACATCTTCGAGACATTAAATAAACGCAGCAAGCAATTTCCGTCTACAACAGTCGGAACCGATGGATTTAAACGAGGCTAAGGATTAAAACAAACAAAATGACAGAACACTTTGAAGGCGGAGATAGGGAAAAAAAAATGTCTTAAAAACAACAAGGTCCGTCTGCAGAAGGAACGAAGGAAAGCTGCAGTCAAGGAATGAATTTCGACTGGGGCCTGTGCTGACAAAAGCCAGCAGGTGACACATGGCGAACTGACTTAAAAGCTGAAGGCCATTCTAAAAATACCATGACCCTTACACCAGATGCGGCGCTGCCACACACACATACACAACATGCTCATTCCGAAGCATGTGGCACACATTCTTACCAACTGCTTGACTGGCGCTTAGTCACGGAACCTGAAAATGCAGCTTACGCTCCGGATGAGAATTCCCCTGCTTGATTTAAGGTCCGGTGTGGCAGATTTTCCCAGCAAAGGCCTACACTGAGTCAGTCCCCAGGGCATCCAGAGCTCGAGCCCTGTGGGCACAGGTGGCAGCATGGCATCAGGATAAGGGGAATCCAAAGCCACCATCTGGGCTCTTACATCGCAAGAAGATAAGCTCTGGAGCTTCAGATGCAAAAAGAACCGTAACCCCTCGATCCTTCAAGTGTGGAGGATACTCAGGAATTTATGTAGTATGCAACATGCCTAATGCTGCCCATATATTTACAGAGCATTACACCACTCTTGTGAAAATGTTCACATTCAGTGATCCAATGCTGACTATCTAGTGCCCCTAATTCCTCTCATTGGAGAATAGGAATGGAACCCAATGAGGTCTTCTGCTATTGTAGTGCATCGCTTGAGTTGAGTTAAGAATTTAACAAATTACAGTACATAATTTAGCAAAACAGTGCCATTTACACTACCATACTGTATAAACGTTACAGTATATAAGTATATGGCAGGGGGCACATGCACGGGTTCGCGAGTGGACTGGATGAGACTTGTAGCTGACAAGGCTAATCGGTGCCCTCTGTTTCAATGTCCGCTAAAAAGGAGAGAGGCAGGAGCTAAAATTCGGCTTCGAAACACTAAAAACACAGAAAAACAAACGAGACAACTGAAATCTGTCGACCGCTAGCAAGAGTATGGCTTTTAACAAGGTGGGAGACGTGTACAGCCTGGCAGCATCTCGTATCGTAAAGCATACACGCTGCTACGTGTGCCTGCCGCCAGAAACGACATATCGCCATCGTCACTGTAAGATCCAAAAATCGTAACTCTGTACATATAACGCTTTCCGCATACGGTCCTTGCCGCCCAGTAGAAACTCTTCCACATCCTGGTATTCGCTCATGACTTGGTAGTTTGAGACCTCTGCTCTTTTGGATATTGAAGTTTTACATTTGTGAGCAGATTTCCCAAAAAAAAAACATTTCAATATTAAATTGCTGGAAAACTAAAGATTATTGAACTGATTCAATCTTTATTCTTTGATTTGATCTTAATTTTATTTATACAGTATCTTTTCCATATACCACAAATCTATAAAATGCTGCTCTCCAAAAAAGCCCAAAATCTGGCATGGTCTCTTTTGTCAGAACGTGTTTTTACCAAGCAGTAAGTGAAGCATCCAGAGCACGGAGGTTTTTAATAATGCCAGTGTCTCTGGTGGTTGAAGTTTGGCGTGACAGGCAGCTGTGTTCACACCTGAAACAGGCAGCCAGATTGGCAGCGGGCATCTGGCAACCTCCTGAAGCTGATCTCCACAGAGAAGTCAGCTCTTCGCTTCTCTTCGCTAAGCCCTGGTCCCTGCTCGGGGACAGATCTTGATGAGGATTTGTGTGCGCTCTCTGTGCTGCTGTCACGTTTACAAAAAGCAATCCGTCCTGTCGTCGCTGCCAATACTCGATCTCCCATCTCATCCTGCTGGCAGTCGGACACCAGCCTCGGGCCACAAACCCGAGATCTTCTTCACTGCTAACTTACACTGACACGAAACCACACATTTTTTCTCCATCGCTACGCACACATTCTGTTCCGTCTCACCCGCGTAAAAACACATACCGAGAAAGGATGGCCAATCACATCAGGAATCCATGCTGCCAGCAAGAAAACATCGCAGCTCTCACTAAAATACAATCGGTGGGGCTTGTCAGCTGTATTTCACTTCTAGTTTAAAAAAATATATAAAATTTTTATAACGATGTGAGCCACGCTCAGATGTTCGTTTAGCCATCGGCAGTCAGATCTGAGCTGTGCGAGTGTGTTTTCCTAAACGGAAGAACCGGGGTCTCCGGCTGTGTCGCACCACCGCAGTAGCACATCTCATTCATCAAATCTGGCCTCGCATACATAATTAAAACAGCTGTAATCCAAAAAAAACAGCAATTTGTGCTCTTTTTTTCTCTCTTTATCCTGGTGTGTTTTTATAATGACTGCTCTAAATTATGACACACTTTATCATTTTATTTCTATTCCATACCATACCATACCATCTTCTCCCGCTTATCCGAGGCCGGGTCGCGGGGGCAGCAGTCTAAGCAGAGATGCCCAGACTTCCCTCTCCCTAGACACTTCTTCCAGCTCTTCCGGGGGGACACCGAGGCGTTCCCAGGCCAGCCGGGAGACATAGTCTCTCCAGCGTGTCCTAGGTCTTCCCCGGGGTCTCCTCCCACTTTATCATTTTATTTCTATTCCAGAAATGTATTTTTGAAGTAAACTTAAAAAAAACAAGTCTGTGCTTTTGTATGTGTGAATACATAATACTACTTATAAGTATTGGGACACCTGACTACTGCCATATGTGGTTCTTCTCCAAACTGTTCCCAAAAAGCTGGAGGCACACAATTGTGTAGGACGTCTTTGGATGCGGTATAATAAAATTTGGGTTCACTTGAACTTTGAAACCCAAACCTGTGCACAAACATGGCAAAGTCCCAAAGAGCTCTATGAAGATCTGGTTTACATGCTTTTGAGAGGAAGATCTTATGTGGCCTGCTATAGAGCTCTGATCTCATCCATACTGAACACCTTTGAGATGAATTAGAACGCTGACGGCACCACAGGCCTCCTCATCAGTATCTGACTTCACTAACAAACTTGTGGCTGATGAACACGAATGTCCAAGAACACACTTCAAAATCTAGTGAAACATCTTCCCAGAAGAGTGGAGGGAATTATAAGAGCAAAAAGTACATACCTGAGCACTGACATCTGACTTGAGCAACATGTCAATTCAATTAGATTTTATATGTAAGCACATATATTAAAGTATAGGTTGACAGTAAATACATTACAAATGAATCCCTGATGACTATTGTTATTGTATTGTATTGTATTTTTTGTTTTGTCTTGTTTTGTCTGTATTGTCTGTTTTGTCTTGTGTTGTCTGTTTTTCTTGTATTGTCTAAGCTAAATGTACTGTTATTTATGTCTGTACTTTTGACAGTCACCAACAGCTGGAACCAAATTCCTTGTGTGTGTCATCACACTTGGCCAATAAACCTGATTCTGATTCTGATTTCAATGAGTAATTAGTTGTTTTTCATCTGGATGCGCATGAAAAAAACAAAATCTGCTTATTGAAAATCATCATGATCAAAGGAATGAAATGAACTAAATGACAAAAAAAAAAAAAAAAGAGTTTCTAAGAACCAAGTCACTAAAATGATCTGATCCTCCCATCACTACTTATAAGTGAGTCAGAGAAGTCAGGAGAAACCTTGATAGAACCGGATTCAAGTGGAACTCATCCTTATCTAGTTGACATCCAGATATCCATTCAGTACAGTTCCATCATTGGAACGTTTATAGGACTGTGGTGAGACCTGAGATGTTGTATGGTTTAGAGACAGTGGCATTGAGTAAAAGACAGGAGGTGGAGCTGGAGGTAGCAGAGCTGAAGATGTTGAGGTTTTCGTTGAGAGCGACGACGATGGACAGGATTAGAAATGAGTTTATTAGAGGGACAGCGCATGTAGGACGTTTTGGAGACAAGGTGAGGGAGGTGAGATTGAGATGGTTTGGACATGTGCAGAGGAGGAACATGGGGTATATCAGTAGGAGAATGCTGAGGATGGAGCCACCAGGCAGGAGGAAAAGAGGAAGACAGGGGTGTATGGAGTTGGATGATCCGCTGTGGCGACCCAAACCTGCTCCAGCATCACAATGCCCCGTGCACAAATCCAGTTCCATGAAGATCTACTTTGCATAGGTTGGAGTGCAAGATCTTCTTCTATAGAGCTCCAACCCTATTAAACACCTTTGAGATGAAAGCGAACACTAACTGCACCCCAGACCTCCTCACCTTCTCACCTTCATCAGTACCTGACTTTACACATCCTTGTAGCTGAATGAGGCACAAATTACCACCAAATCTAGTGGAACATCTTGCCAGAAGAGTGAAGTTTATTACAACTGTTAATTTTGGGACTAAATGTGGAATGGGATTTTCAGAAAGCACATACAAATCTTATGATTAGGTGTCCACAAACTTTTGTCCATAGAGTCCACGCAGGTTCTAAATTATTCTACCCAGTGCTGTGAAATCGCTGCGTTAGTCACGAGATTGACATGAACAACAGTATGCAATTGCAAATGGCACGCAACCATTGTCAATGTCGCCATGGTAACAGTTTAACGTAGCAAGGCAGGAAACTGCACGAACATGTGTTCAACCCCAACAAAACATTCACTACACTGCGACAGGCAACAAAACAAGACTGGATTTTTTTTTTTCCTAGATCATCTTCTATGCATTTTTCTTATCATTAAACTTGTTTAGCATGCTAACTTTTACTCTATTAGCAGTCCTTGGTCTCAGGCTGTAATGGATCCAGTTTTTGGCCATGTAGTGCTTTCTGAGATGCTGTTCTGCTCAGCAAGGTTGTAAGCAGTAGATGTTCCTTATAAGTATAAGTTTCTCCCTAATGAGTGATTCAGTGGCGACTATGGCAAGGAAAAACTCCCTGAGATGAGATGAGGAAGAAACATTGAGAGGAACCAGACTGAAAATGGAACCCGTCCTCATCCTAATGTTTATTTACTAAAGATCCTCTACAGCAGTATGCTGTATAATATATATTCTAATAATTAATTTACAGTTACATTAACATTTGCGGCATTTAGTAGACGCCCATTTTCCAGAGCGACATACAAAAGTGCTGTGATTCTCTAGCAATGAATAAATCTACACTGGTACACAAGATTACAAACTTAATATAAATATAACTCTTGAATTCTACAAAGCAAACTTGGAAAGTGCTAATTTAAGTGTTAAGATGAAGGTCTTCAACCGTTGCTTGAAGATAGCCAGGGACTCTGCTGTACGGAAATCTGGGGGAAGTTCATTCCACCACCTCGGTGCCAGAACAAAGAAGAGCCTTGAATTATACTTATAATTCGATTCCTTTTTATTTGTAGCACGTTTTTAACAATGAACATTGTCTTTATAGAGATAGACAACTCCCTGAGATGGTATGAAAAAGAAACCTCAACACCGAATGTCCATTCATTACAGTTCCATCATTGTTGATGTGTGCTGTTCATTGAAAGGTGCTTAAATGCAGAACTGTTCATGCAACCTGCGGTTCTGAGCTCATTGTAGATAGACTGTTGATAATTATTACAGTCCAAATCCATTCTTGAGTTGCTCAGGATCATTAGGATGTTGATGTAGAAGCATCTCCAGCTGCACAGAGTGGTCTCTAATCTCTAAAATCTCATCTGAGATGCTTCTAGCTGTTGTCCTGCTACTAACAAAATATATACAACTAAGAAAAGACAAAACCAAGTGGTTGAAGGTTGAAAAAAAAAAAAGAGAAACAGCAGCTAGTGGGATTTAAACCCACGACCTCCTTATCAGAATTGTTAAAAAAACAATCTGCCAAGCCAACTCTCCATAGCATTAGGAGCATTTTGCCAAGATATCTGTGACTACCCAGGCCTGCAGTATCTGTGATCCAATGTTTGAGGCCAAATGTTCACCAAAGGCCGTTGGATCTAAATATAGCCTGGCGTTAAGAGCCACAGAGCGTTCACTCTGAGATTAGGACTCGTCTAGAGTTTCAAGCAGCGATTATTCCTGTCTCTAATCCACAGAGACACACTCCATCGCCTGTCAGCCGCCGAAATGAATGAATCAAAGCTCCACTGAGGCATTGGCACGAACATACACAAACACACAGCACATACACTGCATAGACATTTGACCAGAATGGAAATGTCCCCAAACGAGCAGTAATATCCTTCGCAATCTTAACACTAAGTTCATCGGACAGTCGCTCAGCCAGTCGCTCAGCCAGTCAGCATCTCGGAGTCTTGGGCATAATTAGATGATATCCAAGACTAATCCATCCGCTACGGTCTTTAGGCACATGTTCAGAGAATCACAGCTACACAAGCACTAGAGCGATAAGAAGTACACTTTTTTTTTTTTTTTTTACTATAATGTGAAAGACCTTTTAATTTGGCTTTTTTTCTTGCTTTTGTTTAGGGAGAATTGTCCGAATAGTTGGTTCCGGACAACAGATCGCGATTCAGTATTTTGCGCACAGGTGCAGAGTGTAAAACAGGGAAAAAAAATGTGATACGTCATATGTTCTTTCAGTCGTACAACAACAGAGTGTGGGTTATGACCTAAAGAAGGCTAACACGCTTTTTCCATTTCTCTATGCATTTCAATTTATTTCTATATTTATTCCTTCAGACAATAACATTATATTGAAACAGACAGACAGACAGACAGACAGATAGACAGATAGATAGATAGATAGATAGATAGATAGATAGATAGATAGATAGATAGATAGATAGATAGATAGATAGATAGAT
>JAAIIK010000121.1:231671-245932 GCA_014706435.1 Silurus glanis
TGTGTGGAGATCAATACAGCTTGCTGAAGTTCATTTGTTCCCAGTAAGTGACTGGAGTAAAACTCCTGAGGTTACACGACGTGTTCATTCTCACACAGGGAAGAAGAAATTAGACTTGCAGGACCACAACATGAGCACTTTTTCTAAAGAATGTAGATGCTGTGATGTGTGATGTGTGTGAACACCTGAAAAGAATCAATTCATTATATAATAAATTGTAATTAAGTATTAAAGTTTAATTAAGTATTAAATATTATAATATTAATCATCCCCATCATAAATAAATATATATAATACTTTTTCTATTGATGATGATTAATTATGAATTAATGAATATAATAAAGAAATATAATTAAATAATACAATTATATTTGTATAATAATAATAATAATAATAAAATAATTAACAATTACACTAAATGCTTTTATCCTTTTTTATCGTTTTATTTTGGTATTTAATTCTTTATTTATTTGTATCGCATATTTTTTTTGTAATTATCATTTTTAACGTGTTTATGCTAAATTGTAGACATGATTTATATTATTTAATCAAACTACCATTTATTTCAACAAGCACGCACTAAAGCGTGTGTAAATAAACATTAAAGCACGTGAAATGACCCCTAAGTCACGCAGCACATTTTCTTTTCTTTATTATTATCATTTTCTTTTTCTCCTAGTAGTACATGTTACTGTTCTTTATACTAGATAGTGAGTTTGAAGCTCGGCATGGGTATTGGAGGAGAGCGTATGGGAAGTCTTCAATAAATGTAATAATTAAATTTAATCATTCTTTTTTTCAGTTGCTTAAAAAATACTTGATATAAATACGCATTCATAAATAAAATATTAAATAAATAAACAAAGATTTAGGTATGATGTGTAATAACTGTTCAATTGAATTTGTTTCCAATAAACCCACACTTTATTGTGCTTTTATCCTTTTTCCATGGTAGTTTCTATTTCAATTCAATTCAATAAATTTTTAGTTGTATAGTGCTTTTAACAATGAAAAAGTAATGCAGAGTGTGTTAGAGAAGTGAAGAAAAGAGTGCAGGCAGGGTGGAGTGGGTGGAGAAGAGTGGCAGGAGTGATTTGTGATAGAAGAGTATCTGTGAGAGTGAAAGGGAAAGTTTATAGGACTGTGGTGAGACCTGAGATGTTGTATGGATTAGAGACAGTGGCCTTGAGTAAAAGACAGGAGGTGGAGCTGGAGGTAGCAGAGCTGAAGATGTTGAGGTTTTCGTTGGGAGTGACGAGGATGGACAGGATTAGAAACGAGTTTATCAGAGGGACAGCGCATGTAGGACGTTTTGGTGACAAGGTGAGAGAGGCGAGATTGAGATGGTTTGGACATGTGCAGAGGAGGGACATGGGGTATATCAGTAGGAGAATGCTGAGGATGGAGCCACCAGGAAGGAGGAAAGGAGGAAGGCCAAGGAGGAGGTTTATGGATTTGGTGAAGGAAGACATGCAGGTAGTTGGTGTGAAAGAGGCAGATGTAGAGGACAGGGGGGTATGGAGACGGATGATTTGCTGTGGCGACCCCTAATGGGAGCAGCCGAAAAGAAGAAGAAGAAGAAGTGCTTTTAACAATGAACATTGTCACTGATAATGTGATATTAATACACAGATAATGTGGTGATAAATATGAATATGTAATAAGTGTAAGTTTGTCCCTGTACTGCTGTATTTCCTATTCGTTTCTGGTTATATAATTTTGATTAACGGAGCTGAATATGTGATAGTGTGTACATTAAATATAAAAAAAAAACTGCCATTTCTTATTAAGAGCCTTTAATTGTCACATATACATTAGAGGACAGTGAAACTCTTTACATACTGTATATAGGCAGTATTTGCTCACTTGTTAAGGCTCTGGGTTACTGATTGGAAGGTTGGAGGTTTAAACCCTGGTGCTGCCACTGTCCTTGAGCAGGGCTCTTAACCCTCTCTGCTCCAGGGGCATGGCATCAGAGTGACCCTGTGTTCTGACAGCAGCTTATAAATAAGCTGAGAGATGCAAAGAATTAATTCCACTGTGCTGTAATGTACAGTATATGTGACAAATAAAAACTCATTCATAATAAATAGCAGGGTTTTGTTTTCAATTCAATGTGAACGCAATCAATTATTTAACAATGAAAAGTGTTCTATTAGCTACTTATTACTGTATGTTATTGACTGTTCTTTAATACTATCAGGGTTTCTGCAAGTTTTGTCAAATTTAAGACTTTTTAAAACCTTTTAAGACCATTATTAATTAAATTTAAGACCTACACACACACACTCACACAAACACACACACACACACACACACACACACACACACACACACACACAAACACATTGTTAGAAACTGGCCTTAAGCAAGCCATAATTTTTTATAAGTATCACTAAAGTTGCACTTTGTCATAACTGAAAAATAAAATCACAATCCAATAGAGATTTGCGCCAATAACAGAAAGCTGATTGGCTGTTGCATGTTGGTCTCAATTGTAGTCATAATGCAGTGAATTATATTTGAAGTAGAACAAAATTCGGAAGTGCTAAAGGAAGCATTTCTATGAACATTAGAGCTAGCGTTACATGGACGTCAGAAAATTAGGACCTGTTTAAAATAATTTACGACATAGAACCAAGTTTAACATTTAGAAGTTGAAATTGTAATACTTT
This sequence comes from Silurus glanis, assembly GCA_014706435.1. Taxonomy (NCBI): domain Eukaryota; kingdom Metazoa; phylum Chordata; class Actinopteri; order Siluriformes; family Siluridae; genus Silurus; species Silurus glanis. Next base: position 234,347 of record JAAIIK010000121.1, read on the forward strand.
TTTAGACTTTTTAAGATGCTGCGGAAACCCTGATTATGTGAATAGAAATGGATAAAAATGGATAATACACATAACGTCTCTCGATTAATTTCCTAGCACTGCAAACCGCAAAGAGCATTTTATTCCTTAATGTACGTAATTATCTTACTTGGAAATCCTTCAGCCCCGACGCAAAAAATCTAATCAAATAAAGTACATTTCCTGGTGTAATTGCTCAGGAATTTTCCCAGTGTGTTTCTTCTTTATGATTTGTGTGGCTAAAGGATGTCTGCGTGTGCACGTGATGATAAAATCGACAATTTCACCTCGATTATAATATTGATTAATTGCAGAGCGTGTGCCGTCGACTCGCTCGTTACCAACCCGAACAAACACAGAAGACAGAACGAGGCTAAATATTAACCCTGAGCGACTTCGTGACGTAGGGCGAGTCGCATTTCACACAAACAGCGCACACATACCAACACACACACAAACACAGTAGAAGCTATGTACTATTTATATAGAAACACTTAGTTCTATGCTATCAGCTTTTTTTAGCCAATATAGAGATGATATCTCTCCACAGGACCGGTTGTTTATCACCTACAAACTCATCACACTGCCTAAACAGAGTGTATGCTAAAGATCTCATGTGTATGGACACATTGATGATTTTGTTTCTCTGATTTGCTTTAGGAAACTTTTTACATTCATTTTGCACTCAAGATAAACTTCTGAACCCGGTACTCTTCATACTGTCAAGTGAAGTGGCTTTAAAGCAGAAGCATGGCAAGCGGGCACGAGTCTGTGCAAGACTAAAACAAACCCTAGCCGGCAGGCTCTCCAATGTCTGGCCCCTTGCAGCAAAAGCTTGCACCAAAGCTGAAGCTGTAACTAAATGTTTTCATTTTATTCCGTTTTTTTTTTACAGGAACGTAGCTGCTTTTACACAATTTTCATGATTAAATTGAGTCATGGATGTTACACAACATATCTATAAACTGATAAAAAAAAAAAAAAATGCAAGACTCTTGTAAAATAAAGAGAAAAATGTTAGCATTGACAAATTGCTGTGAGGTAGCATTTTAGCAAGCCCTTTTAGCAATTCAGATGCATCACAGAACCCCAATGTTGATTATTATCTTGAGTTCAGACAACCTCACTGTTTTACTCCTAAGTGCTGGTGTGTCCCCTTTTGGGAAATCCACAGCATTCAGGTTTGTGAATGAAAAGAAGCCAGACCTAAGCTGTGTGCTGCATATGTGCGAGTTGTTTCAAGGTATTACTGCCAGGAGTGTGATCGGAAAGCTAACTACATTAGCTGTTTTTTTTTTTTCCCCTCCCAGGAGGATAAAGCGAGCTCGGTACTCCTGACATCCAGCTTCATTAAGCCCTTGTGTAAGCCTGTTATGATCACTTAGCCTCTGATGTTTTCTGTGCTTCATCTAAGAGAAAGAGCTAATCTCTGTGGAATTTGAATGGGGGCGTTCAAAAAAAGCAGCTACTCATCGCATCTCAAGCTGTGAAGGCTGCGTACTCATGCTTCTCCCTCCAATCAGGCACAGGGCAAGGTCTGGATGTTCTGAGTACCGTGACCTCAAGAACAGGTGAATGCCACTATGACTGTGTGATTGTGCAAAGTCCAAAGGTGTATACAAATACCCAATTATTTGCAAAAAAAAAACCCCAAAAAACTAAATCTGCACAAACAGTGTATTCCCAAAGAAAGTTTTTACATCTCTATTTATTCTAAGGAATTTTTAATGTCCTTAATATCTATTTATACTATAAAATTAGTGAGGTCCTCATATCTCTTTTTATACTATAGAATTTGTTAGGTCCTCATATCTCTGGTTTAACAATAAAATTTGTGAGGTCTTTATATCTCTATTTATACAATACAAGTTGTAAGATATTCATATCTTTATATTTACTATAGAATTTGTGAGGTCCTGATATATCTGTTTATACTATAAATTTAATGAGGTCCTCGTATCTCTATTTATACAATACAATTTGTGAGATCCTCATATCTCTATATTTACTATAGAATTTGTGAGGTCCCTATATCTCTAGTTTTACAATAGAATTTGTGAGGTCCTCATATCTCTATTTTAATATTGAATTTGTGAGGTTCTCATATCTATATTTATACTAAAAAATTTGTACGGTCCTTATATCTATATTTGTACTAGAGAATTTATAAGATCATCACCAGCACCAAGCTGTTACCATTGGGTCCTTGAGCAAAGCCCTTGAACAAACCCTCTAAACATCTCTGATCCATAGCCTTTGAAACATTATCTGACCCTGTCCTTTAACCCCAGGTCCAAGCTGGGACATGCAAAGAAAAGAATCTCACTGTTCTTTAATGTATATATGCTTCTTCTTCTTCTTCTTGTAAAGAAAGTACACCTCTTGCTAATTGAAACGCACCTTTTGTGACCCTGAGCTTGTTTGTATCAATCCCAAAAACCCAGTCAGTGCTTCGACTGAAAACATTATAAGGTCTAAATAAAACCTTCAACAACACTTAATTCTTTAGTTATCCCACTAACAAGAAGCTCAGATCGAAGGATAACCCAAAAACATATTGCCTCTTCTACCTAGTGGGAAATGCCTAGAAATATCCATATACACCAACATATACAGAAACAGCTAGCAAATTTAGACCAATGCTATAATAAAACTCAATATAAATATTTGCTATAAACACAACATTTATAGGAGGTCGCTGAACTGATGAAAAATAAATTTTCTTTCTCTCTCTTTCTCTGACTCCGACTCATGTGATTGTTGTTTAGCACAATGCTGGTAAATGAGGCACGGCCCCATGACGCTCTGGTTTATCGGCATTATGGTAGCAAGGGCTATTCAGGGTGCAGGGTCAGTCATGCAGAGGACATGTCTGCTAGGACAACATGACTCACTCACGCACCTACCGAAAAAGGCAATGCCATATGGCCAGCGAATCTGGAGGTGAGTCGAGATGAGTTCATGGATATCACAAAGTCTAAGTGGTGTACTGGCAAAGCAAGACTAGAGTCCATTAGGGGCTGGTTTAGGAGCAAAGATTAGGCTTTCAAATTCTTCAGTTTTGAGAGGGCCATTTCTTTCTTTATTTATTGAAAATATTACTTGTGCTGCAACTCATTAATTGAAAGGAGTCGAAAGAAAGATCTAGCTTAAAGCGTTCCCATCTTGAATATACTGTATATTGTCAGTCACATTTCTGATTCTAAGCAACAGCAAACAAAAAACAGTCTGTAGCGTTCATTTTGTTCATGACACGTCTTGATAATAAAAACAGAAAAAACAGAAAACACGAAGACGTCTGTGGAGCAAGTCATGGCTCGGCAAAAGAGGACGTTATGGACTTCTGATTCTACGGAGCAAACTTGAGGTTTAGTTTTAACATGTGGCTTGAAGCTGTCGCGCTAATTGCGTCAAAAGGTTCGGCGCTCCTATTGGTTCTTGGTTTGATGGTCGTCATAGGAGAGGTCATGCTACAGGAAAGTGTCTGAAATCTTCTGCCAGAATTTTATTTGAGGTAAAAAAAAAAAAAGTTTGCAACAGAAATTAATTTGTTGTCGGTGAACAAACCAATGATTAAAGATTACAGATTTAAAAAGACTCAAACAACCAATTCATGGCCAAGATCACACAGCTAGCCTTAAACTTTGTTTTAAAATCATTATATTGACAAAATTCCTTTGTTTTAAAATCATTATATTGACAAAATAAAAAAAAGACAAAATTCCCACCACCCTCAAATCCTGCCCTCTTTAACAAAACCACAGGTGAGCAAATAAATACAAAAGAGAAAAATGCCAGCGTTTTGGATTGAATTTAGCTGAGAGGTCATAAACACATAAAAGCCTTAGAGAAGTCAACAGGAGTGTAGAAGAATGAGTGGGATGCTGGTGTAAAGGAGATCTCCATTGTTACTTTACAGGCTCTGAAGATCCTCGATGTATCCTTTGGTTTGCCCAAAGAATGGTTTTTCTTTTAATGCTTTTTTTTCTCCATCATATTGTGGCCTTGACTCTTAGGCTGACAAGAGACAGAAAAAAGGGGAAAGAGTAGTTCTCTCCAGTCCTGACACCGTCCCACTGCCTTCTCAGTTTCACTTTTAAATAGATTATCTCAAGGACCATTACCCCTATTTTTCTGGGGGTCGTCTGTCCCGATCAATGGGGCCCTTGTTTGTCGTCCCTCGTCGCTTCCCGTGAGAAATCGGGGTGAAGGGCGAATATTCGGAGAGGTGGGGCTGCGTTGTGCCTCTGAGACTCTTCATAAAAATCTCACGGTGTTGCAAGAGGGCAGCACCAGTCGACTCCAGCACAATGAGGCCCAGTAACAAAGGCAGAATTAGGGCCACACATCTCCCAGCAAAGCCACTCTAGCCATTAGTGTCCATGGGTAGGGATTTATATTAATGCTCTCCATGAGCTACTTCTCGATACAGGCCTCCCAATGCGGGTGAAATAAAGCATACAGGAGTCCATTACTCTAGGAGCAAAGTGCAATAGTTACACTTCAGGGAAAAAAATAAAGATAACTCTTGTTTGTTTGAATCTCAGAAATGACTCGCTCATCGATACAAACCCGTTGTGCTGGAAGACTGAAGTTTATTCAAGGAAGATTTATTACACAAAAAACAGTTACAGTTCCCAGATAGCACAATCTAAGTGGTCAAACACCCCAATGGGGCATTTGGACAGTCCTGGGATTTCAACTCGTGACACTGATCTCAAGTTTTTTGATGCCTTTTAATGGATACGTTCGATAGTGCATATGGATTTTCGAACATTTTAGACTCCAGTCCATATTAAATACAAAAACGACCTTGAGAAATAACCACAATCAGCATCCAAAAACAACGAGCAAAAATGTCCTTCAAAAAACACAAGCATATATATATATATAGCTAGGGCATAGTTTCTATCAGATTTCAGCCATCACATCACGTGCTACCACAAGTCAAGAAGCCCTCTAGAAAGCATCCAATCATGATGGAATTTTTATGTCTTTTGATTGGATTATGAGAGCACTAGACAACAGTGTTGCAAACTGCAAGAGCTCAAATATATCCGTGGGTATTTTAAAGCTGTTTTTTCAACAAGAAATTGGTCACAGATACACTTACAAAGAGATTTACAAGACAGACTTTTGATTAAAAGCTGGACATCGTGAGGAAATTCTGTGGTGTCATCAGAGTGGTGGTAATAAGAGGTGGAATAATTCAGGTATTACACCACTAAAGGCCTTGGTGTGAAATCTACGTATTAAAAACACATTAAAAACAACCACTAAATAGGACCACCAAAACGAGACATCCAAAGCTACTAAGCGAACAAAATGCCCACAAAATATACCATCCAAACATTTCCATGGTGAGAAGAACGTTGCAGGACGAGGGTCATGATAGTGTCATACTGTCGTTTCATATGCTTTTACTCATCGTTCCTTACCCAACACATGCTACATACCATCGCTTGCAGAAACCCAACAGTGGTTCAGATTTTGTCTCTGATGTCACAGAAAAGTACGAGACCTAGAGGTGTAAGAAAATATCGATACATGTGAGTATTGTGATATTTTTTTGGTGATACTGTAAAGTCTTCTTTCAGGATCACTAAACTTAAACAGTGACAGAAAGTGCTAGCATAAAGACACACCAGCAATGTTATGCATATGCACATATGCACATATATTATGCATTTTCCTAAAACTATATATGGCCAATATATCCCCTTGCTTGCTGTATCGCAATGTCTCACAAACTATCACAACCCCTGTATCGTGATACGTAGAGCATTGGCAGATTTCTGCCGATACGCAGACGTAACGAGAACCTTGAAATGTTGTGAAGATCGCAGAGCCCCTCGTCCTACTTCAGAGGCCATCAGCGATTCGAGACTGCATTCATTCTACTTACTCTGTGGCGTGTGACAGATTGAGGCTGAACGCAATCCCAAGACCCGAACCCGGGCCGCGGCCCAACGCGGCGAGCGGTGGCGTTTTATTAATGCCATGACGCAGAACACTTCCTGCTCGCTAATGACACCATTCAGAGAGAAAGAAGCATCTGACCTGCGTTTTTACTCATAATAACAACCTGGGTGCCTTCAATCTTCTCCTTATACGCCATCATGAGGAGAACCGCAGCACGCAGCATTGCTGAAACGCGTTATTACAGTAGGACCGAGAGGAAATTTCCTTCCGATCAGCTCCGAGTTCCCCTGGCACCAGGTGCAACACAGCACAGACTCGGCTCTTTAAAGATGCTAATGGCGGCAGAGTGGAAGCCTGATTAGAGGGACACGTCCTCCTCAGAGACCAGAGACACGGTTTCGCCATCATTTCACTCAAGCTAATTAAATTAAGCCTCCTTTAATAAAAGAGAAGTTAGATTTTCACTTTAATCCCAAATACAGCATCAAAGGCAGCGACAGGAAAATTACGGCTGAGGAAAACGTGTACTGTTTCTCACCGAGCAGCAGAAAACCAGGGTGTAGTATTTAGTAAGAGGAAAAAAGGAAGAAGGAAAAGTAAGAAATTAACAAAGGTTTAAGTGTTTGGTTAAAAAGAAGGGGAAAAAAAGAAGTTAATGTAAATAGCAAACAAGCAAGAAAAACAGGGAAGAAAGGAAAACAAGGAAGGAAGGAAGGAAGGAAGGAAGGAAGAAAGGAAGGAAGGAACAGTAATATAGCAGGAAACTGAAGCTCGGTTTGGAGGGATTGTCAAATACAGAAAGCCGTGCGATCGGTTATTAGATATTTTAGTCTTTTCCTTTTTGTTCCTTTGTTCCTTTCCCAGCATGCTTTGCTGTGTGTGTGTAGCTATGTTGATCCTGTATAAGCTTGTGTTTTCTCTCTCTCTCTCTCTCTCTCTTTCTGGCAGTGGAATGGAAAATCATCTCACCACTTTACTGAGCTCTAAGTCACATCTCTGGAGAAGAAAGAAAGAAAAAAGAAAGAAAGAAAGAAAGAAAGAAAGAAAGAAGGCATTTCAGCTTCTTGGAGATGGAGAATTTCTTGGAAATGGAAAAACAGGGAGAATATCATGGAGAGGGAGAAACAGGGAGAATCTCATGGAGATGGAGAAACAGTGAGAAACTCTTGGAGAGGGAGAAACTCTTGGAGATGGAGAAACAGGGAGAAACTCTTGGAGATGGAGAAACTCTTGGAGAGGAGAGGGAGATATGAGTAACACTTTGTGCTATGGATCCCAGACGCTCTGTTTAAGTGTTAAGTGAGTAAACGATGCCCAGTGCTCAGTACTCGCTCAAATCAGCTGCTCTCATCATCTCCAGCAGGATTCAGGGTGTGTTTTAATGTGGTCGATTGAATATTGATTCAAAATTTTTCTGGACTTTTTCTGTACATCTGATTGTAGAGGATCAAACAAGAATCCCTTCATTATCAGTCTCGTCCTGTAGACCGGAATGTTGCTGATGAAACGTGGAGTTTTCAGGCTCCTTGATGTTCATGCTACTGAAATACTGCAACATCAAAGCCTTTAGAACTTTTTGTTCAAGAATCAGTGAATTGAGATCTTGAGATTCAATATTAGAATTAAAGGAAGAGGAAGAGCCTTCCTTTCTTCCATCCTTCCTTCCTTCCTTCCTTCCTTTCTTCTTTCAGTTCCATTTTTCCTCCCTTCTCATTTATTCCCTCGTTGTTACCCTTCTTCCCTCCTTTGTTCATTCATTCATTCTCGTTTGTTTTTGTTTGTTTGTTTGTTTGTTTCTTTCTTTCTTTTTTCCATTCTTTCTTACCTTTCTCCCATTCTTTCTGTTTCTATTTTCCATCATCTTCCTTCCTTCCTTCTTTTCTTTCTTTCTTCCTTCCTTCCTTCCTTTCTTCTTATGTTTCTACTTTCCATCATATTCCTTCCTTCCTTCCTCTCTTACTTTTGGTTCCTTTCTTCCTCCCTTCCTTCATAGTTTTCATTACTTGTTTTATATTCACAAGAAATTCCTTAATTGTTCTTTCCTTCCTCAAACACTTAAACCTTTGTTCTTTTACTCTTTTTTTCTCTTTTTCTCTTTTCTCTCACTGGTCACTTTTAATAATCACCTCTTCACACACTCTTTAATTATTGGAGAAAAACACAGTTTTGTGAGATTTTTTTTTACAGAAAACAGGTTTGCAGTCTGTTTCGCCTCAATTAACGTCATTAATCGTGAAAAATCACGTAGTCTGTTTATCACACACACAGACTGGGGGGCAATCCAGATGTTGGAGTCTGATCTTTCTTTTATATATATATATATATAAGTAAACAGTACTGAACCAGAATTCGTATCAAAGCATCTCTAGTTTGGAGAAAGTCAAACCCACGGAATATTCAGAGAAATATGAAAGCGGGGATTCACTGATGATGAGATATTAATGCATAGTTAAATAGAGAGAGAGAGAGAGAGAGAGAGAGAGAGAGAGAGAAAGAGAGACTGTGTGGAGGCTGAGATTGAAAAAAAAAGTCCTTCTCTTTATGTAAACGAAATGCATAAATATTCATCAAGGTCCCATGAGAGTTAATTACCAGTAGCTTCCCAAGCCTAATTGGCTGAATTTTGCCATTTCTTCTTCTCACTGCGTTTTCTTTCTCTCTCTCTCTCTCTCTCTCTCGCTCTCTCTCTCTCTTCATTTACATACAGGATATTTTTCTTTTTCTCCTTTTTCCCTACCATCTCATAATCTCGCCTGCAAATCCTCTCTCTCTTTCTCTCTCTCTCTCTCTCTCTCTCTCTAGCCTTTTCCTCCTCCTCCTCCTCCGAGAGCTGGCAAGATTTTCAGGCCTGATGCTTAATTTGAGCATCTGCTCCAGCTGGCACAACACCACACGCCAGATTTTACAAATCGCTAATTCCTGCTATTTGGCTGGACTAATTGCCATCGGATGAAGAAGAGAAAAGGTTTGCTTAAGAGAGAGTGATGTGTCCCTGCGATCGAGTGGGAGGATCGTTTGCGCAGTACGGGTGCTGGGAAAATGGGAAATTATGAATTACGGCACGGTCGAGAGAAGCAACGTGTCACGCAGAATCGACGGCGTCGTCTTTTCAGCCAGAGTTTGGCATTTCTAATCCGAGATCATTCTACCCTTCTTTATTTACATTATAGAGCCTGGGAGGTGTGCTGTTATAGAAGGATAATAAACGAAGACTTCCTGTTATTATTATTATTATTATTACAAATACTGCATTTAGCAGATGCGCTTATCCAGAGCGATGAACAAAAGTGCTTTGAGTCTCTTTCAATAAATAAATCAACACTGGTTCGCTAGATTACAGACTTAAGATACCATCAGCCTAAAACTCTGTTAAGAGGAATTATAGCGTGCTTTTTTTGTTTGTTTGTATTATAAAAAAAAGACAAAACAAACAGGGGAAAAAAGTTCGTTTTAGTGTTTCAGGAAGCGGTAGATCTTCACTCGTCTTTTGAAAATAGACTATTCATTCTAATACTTTAGTGCCAGAACAGAGAAGAATAAATAATGAATACCTTCACAAATAATTATTACAATTTTATTATATATAAAATACTTATTCATCTATTCATTTATTAAAAAACTAAAATTTCCTAAATACAAATCATAATAATGAACCATATATATATAATATGCATATATTTATTTAAAATAATGATTAATACATTATCACGAATCACATCATTGTATTATATATTAAATCTTTATTTAATTATTTACGGAGAAAAAAAAAAATCATCGATTAATACATTATCATAAATCGATCACTTTTTAAATGTATTTGTATTTTTTTGTAAATTGTAAATGGTATTTAATATTTAGTGTATAATTTATTTATTTATTAACAATGACGATTTATATATAATTACAAATCATCATCGTTTTATTAAATATTGCATAATTAATTGTATTATTTTATTAAATTAAATATTTTATTCATTTATTTTCTCTAAAAACAATGTTGAATATATTTGCGAAAAAACACAATAATTTATGTTTATTTATTTATAAAAAAATAAAAGATACACAGTAGAATATTCAAAAGTCAAGAGTATCGCAAATTAAAATAATCGTATTAAATTATGCTTTTTTATTTATTTAATAAAAAAATTAATACATATCACAAATCATGAATTATTAATAAATGATGATGATTATTTATTTATTATAATTATGGAATATTTTTATATCTATTTATCTTGCAAAGCACACAGCATTGTGGACGATCACACACACCCCTCACACACACTTTTTACACTCCTACCATCAGGAAAACGGTTCCGAAGCATTCGGGCCGCCACAACAAGACTATGCAACAGTTTCTTTCCACAAGCCATCAGGCTACTTAATACACAGAAATGAAACGGAACTCTCACACACACACACACACACACGCACTCAAATGTGTGTAACGAACTGAAAATTTTTTTCCTGGACTTAACACTTAACACACACTCGTCACTCATCTCAATCCATTCCACCACCATTCATTTATTTATTATTTATTATTCTCAACTGTACCACACTCTCAACTGCTGTTTTTTGCACATTTATCATTATCATTGTATTATACTGTTTACATGCTGTTTTTTGCACCTTTGACTGCTGCTGTATTTTTTTGCACTACATTGTTCTGTTTATACTCACTTCTGGGATATAGTTTTTAGTTTGTATAGTTTTTACAGTTTTCTTGTACAGTACTGTATATTCAAGGATACAGTAGGTTTACTGGTCGGCGCTATATAGGGTTTTGTGTCTTGTCTTGTGTCGTCTGTCTGCACTGTCTGTCTGCACTGTTTGCACTAGGTTGCACTCGATGCACTTTATGTAACTTGTGTTGTAGCTCTATGTTGTTTTGTTTGTTGTTGTTTAGTGTAGCACCAGGGTTCTGGAGAAACGTTGTCTCGTTTTTACTGTGTACTGTGTACCACTGTGTATAGTAGAAATGACAATAAAAAGCCTCTTGACTTGACTTGAGTCTCTTGACTTGACTAAATAAAACAAGCCTTTTCCTGTTCTCACTTACACTATAGCAGCTACAAACAGTCTTTCCCTCATTCTCTTTTTTTTCATTCTTTTCTTTTATTATTTAGACACACAGTATCGTAAAAAGCTCCGAAAACGTACATTAATTTATATTCGGAGTTACCGCGGGTTACAGTCAGCTGACACTGGAGACTCCTTCCATTGTAATACAGCGTCCCTGTGTAAGCCGCTGTTACGGAGATAATAACGCACTAAAAGAAGAATGTGCACTTAATCTTCTGAGTCATCTTGCAGTTATAAAATAATTTAAACAGCTTCTGACCAATCAGAATGTGGAATTCAGCAGCGCTTTTGCGGAAATGTACAGTAAAAAGCGCTGCCTGGAACAGGAACTGTTTAGTGAGATGAAGAAACAGTCAGAATGATTAGGATTTCATTATAAAGTTGGATTGACGATGAAGAATAGAAAAAAGAGAATTGTGGGTAACTTTGTTCGACTTAATCCCAAAATAACTGAAGCCTGATGTCAATTAACAGTTACAGTTATATATACACCCAGTTATATTATATTATATTATATTATATTATATTATATTATTAAAATTTATTATATTATATTATATT
>JAAIIK010000121.1:254596-265415 GCA_014706435.1 Silurus glanis
ATATATATTTTTTTTTTTTTTTTTTTTACTTTTTTTTTGACAATAAAAAAAATTCTATATATATATATATTTTTTTTTTTTTTTTATGATACATTTGCTGCTGTTTTGCTGAAATAAGTCTCAAATCTACTGCTTCCAGAGGCCCAATGACAATGAAGTGGCAGCTCAATGGTTAAGGTGGTAGACTAACGATAAGAAGGTCAGAAGTTCATATCCCAGCAGCGTGACAATGCTGGGCCCTTGAGCGAGGCCTTCAAATGCTCAACAATAGATATTTATTTATTTATTTATTTTTAAATTGTGCAAGCGAGGTACACTATATAGACATACAGTATTGGGACTCCTGACGTTTCCAGCCGTATGCGGTTCATCCCAAAGTGTTACCACAAAGTTGGAGGCACATAATTGTATCGGATGTCTTTGGGTGTGGTAGCATTGAATTTCCCCGTCACTTGAACTTGAAGACCCAAACCTGTTCTAGCATTACAGTGCCCCTGTGCACAAAGCCAGCTCCATGAAAATATACTTTGCATGTGGAAAATGGAGTGGAAGCTCTCCTGCTATAGAGCTTCAACACTATTGAACATCATTGGGAAGAACTGGAACACTGAATGAGCACAAAATCTAGTGGAACATCTTCCCAGAAGAGTGGAGGTTATTAGAACACCAAATGGAGACTTCATGTGGAATGGGAGGTTCAAAAAGCACATAGCAATCTTAGGGCAGGTGTCCACAAATTTTTTTCTTTGTAGTCTACATAGTCTACGTTTTAAACTGTACGTAATATTCTCTAAAAGTCTGAGTGGAAGTGATGTGAACTTCTTTCCCTCCAGCATATATTAGGTTGCAATGGTACCATATAACATTCATCAGCCGCTTTGGTCTGACTGACGTCCTTCCTGTAATTTGTTCCGGACATCATGAGTCGAAGCGGACAAAAAAAAAAAAGAAAAAAAAAGATGCAGGAAGTTCTTTTTTTTTCCCCCAAAGAAAGGCTTCTACTTTTTTTTTATTTTCAACTACCTTTAAGTGGAAGGAACAGTGAACTGAGAGAGCTTTTCTTCAGGCTGTGAGAGCAAACGCTGACAGAAGGGACAAAGACTCGTCCTCCATCAGCCCCTCTTTTTTTTTACCGGCCCGCTTGAATAGCCGTGCCAGGACTTTGAACGGCACGATATTTCTGTGGGCGAGCCACGTACTGGGATTGCGCACGCATAAAACAAGTTAATTCCCTCCTTAATTAAGTTGAGTTAAAAGCGAAAATGAGGTTTCGTCTCCCTTACATGCATATCAACGTTTCGCAAACCAAGATACGGCAAATGCCAGAAAGAAAGAGTGTGAAAGACAGAGAGAGAGCGAGAGAGAGAGAGAGCAGCCGAGGGGAGAGAAGGAAGTAAGACAAGCTCTGGCGTGTTTCCTCAGCCGTATTGTTTTGGCTGTCCATAATGACAAGCTTGCTGCTGCGTTGTGATGTAAATGAGACCGGCCCCTTAGCCAACACCATCCCTAATTGTCTGCTTTGATCTGTGGCTAATTCTGCTAATTAGGGCCTCGATCTCAGTGCCAAACATTTTTGCTTTTGCCTTCGTTGAGTAAAGAATCCCGCAATAAAACCTCCCACACAGCCACTGTAGGTGGAATCTGCTCGCATCGTCGGTTTAGGGCAAACAGATGCCAGGAGTCCCATTAGCATGCGGTGCTTGTCAGATACTAAATCAATCGATCGTAGTACTTTTCTTTATCATCATCCTTCTTTAGAAACTCAACTCAACCCCCCCTCCAGATTCAAGCAAATCGGCCTGCTATGTTACACCATCAGCCACCTATTCATTCATTCATTCATTCATTCATTCACTCACGCAATCATCTTTATCCCACTCTGAGCCTATCCAGGGTTCAACATTATAAGTGAAGTGAGAATACACCCTGGCTGGGAGACCAATCTATGTACCATGTACACACTCATTCACACCTTTATCATTACTATGATCTAACACACATCTACACATACTTCCTGAGAAGTTAAAGGAAACCAGAAAACCTGAAGGAAACCTACATGGCCTGCATGTGATAATTCCAGAGCTGTGGAGATGTGAGATGGCAACTCTTTTTGCCAAATTATCACAGATTTGTGGAATATAGTCCACATACCGTCACGCAGGGCAGTGGTGGTTCAGTGGTTAAAGCTCTGGGATACTGATCATAGGATTGGGGGTTCAAGCCCCAGCACTGCCAAGCTACCACTATTGGGCCCTTGAGCGAGGCACTTAAAACAATCTGCTCCAGAGGAGGCCATACCATGGCTCTGACACGTGGGGAAACGTGAAAACCTTATGGGGACGTGGTAGCCCAGTGGTCAAAGCTCTGCGTTATGAATTGAAAGTTGGGGGTTCAAGCCCCAGTATTGCCAAGCTGCCACCTTTGGGCCCTTGAGCAAGGCCTTTAACCCTCTCTGCACCAGGGGCGCTGTATCATGGCCATGACCCTGCACTCTGCGGATAAAAGAATTTCGCTGTAAGGTGCAACTGACAAATATAAAGAATATTTACCAGGACATGATGTTATTACTCTTCCAAAAAACCAACAGGTTTCTTACAACATGACAACCAACCGGCGAGACATATTACAGTAACGCAGCTCATCCACGTGGAAAACCGCAGACACACGCTGATCCTTTCCTGGTTTATAGGGTGCCATTCATTTTGTCCTATTGTCCTAATGAAATAGCAAGTGTCTTAATTTGTGGATTTGTTCTGCATTGCTTTCTTTCAGGTTGTTAATAAGAAACGACTCATTTACACAAATTATCCGTGAAACCGCTGTGTCATTAAAACAAATAAATCGTATCACCTTCACACTGTAAACCGTAGCGTATTCAAATTCACATGAAGCCAGACGATCGGATTGGATATGCTTTTTTTAATTACTACAACTATACATTACTTATGCATATTCTTATGCTAAGTTTTAGGAATACATTTTGTCATATCCACCTGACTCCGCCCTTCCAGATTGGCTAAGAGATGATTTACAGAAATATTGAATTTATTTTGGCGGTGGTGTAAAGTATTTAAATAAATTAACTTCGTTACTGCACTTAAGTACATTTTTTTGGCTACTTTTAAGTTTCTAGTCTCATTGATATACCTTTTACTCTTTACTCAACTACATTTACATTTAAGTAGATGTACTTTTTACTTTTTATTTTAATTGACGATGAGCGTTACCAATGACCAATTTTTACGCAATTTTGCAATTTTTAAGTCATTAACACTCCCCGACCCGCATCTTCTGCCTGCGAGTGACTTTTTTTTTTTAGCACCGCTGACCTCATTTTCAGTCCAAAACAGGCTCGAATAAATTCCAAAAACTTTAAGAACCAGCTTTTGTTAAAGTTGAATAAAAATATCGCCCCATGAAATTACAATCAGCTCTAAATATTTGTTTTAACTGTATATAAAAAAATTTTTTATTTGTAATTTTTTAGATCCGTTTTTGAAAGATTGCTTGACTACTTTTACTTGTTTGCTCTTTGTGTCATTCTGGCGTGTTGAAGAGGTTGTTGTGTTGTCGGTTAATGCAATTTGTTTAGTATTTTTCAGAAATAAAACCAACAGTTTTTGGCTTTTCATTTTTTTCTTAGTGTTGAGGACTAGAGCATCTTTGCGCCTACGTTCAATATGAGTCAAATACACAAGTACTGCTCATACGCACATAGACTTTTACTCAAGTACTATTGGAATAAGTGACTTGAAATAGCGTCAGTTTTGCAGTGAAGTAGCTATTTTTACTCAAGTATGATTTTTCGGCCGTAAGATGTCTGCTTCGTTTCGGAGGGAACCCGGTCCTGGCTTTTCTTCTGACAGTACCACAGAGCCATGGCAAACACCTCATATTTTGACTTGGCCAAACTTCTAGTGAAATCTCTACCTACATCTATACACATTTACTCAGCACACACACTTGCACATGCTTTTTTTTTTTTTACTCCGTCCATCAGACGCTGCATGCATAGACACCTGTGCGTGGTTGACAGGTTATTTTCGGGCTCAACAGGCAGCAATTTACTCTGCCAGCATGCTCGAGACAAAACACGTGTTTCCCAACTACCTGAGATCTGATTTAGTTAGAGAACCACGTCTAGTAAAAAACTACAAGATTCACAGAGACAGCCAGAGATACAGAAAGAAAATTGGTTACTAATATTAACTGTCAACACTAGTCGGACCTGAAATCAGCATCATGAGGAAATACCAACAGAGACAAACACAAAGCTCTCTCTCTCTCTTTTTTTTTCCAACAGTGATACTGTTGTGCTGTGGAGACAGAGGAAACATTGTGCAAAGTTGACATTTCGCCAGATCTGAGAGCGTGTACCTTGGCTTTCTTTTCCTCCTTCTTACGCATTGGGGCGGCTCACCGGAGTTTTCACAGAGGCGGAAGTACGAGTTGAGCTAAAATGTAAAAAGGGATTAGCGTTTTTCAGATTGAGGTAGAGATTGGTACGTTTTCAGATTGAGGTTCAGATTGTTTCTGATCAATCTATCGGAATGCTTCTAGAGTGTAGGAGGAAACCTGAGAGCCCTGAGGAAACCTACACAGGCTTAGGAGCATGCTAAATTCCTTGTACACAGGAAATCCACAATAATTAATACTTTTTAAATGCTCATAAATCGAAAAACAATATTATCAAAAATAAAAAATGAATCTACCAGCTTATATTCTGATCTAAAGGCTTGAATAGTGTTTTAAAAGCGTGGTCTACAAGTTCGTTCTATTGTCTGAAGACTCGACTAGTGGTCTACAGAGTTACGTTATATGTGTTCTAAAGGAATAGCTTGTAATTAATTTCGACTGCCTACTGGTCTACAGGCTTTCCCAACGTTGAAATGCTGTTCCATTTTACTGTGTACTGCGTCAGCTATATATGGTTGAAATGACAATAAAAGCTTCTTGACTTGACTTGGCTTGACAATTAACTTGTCAATTACCTTGTGGTCCACAGGCAAAGTACCTGCATTTAACCAATAACTTAGTACCTAGTTGCCTACAGGTTTACATCATGGTTTTTTGGATTTATTTAGTACTCTGTTGGCTTGGTGTCAGGCGGAAGAACGTGCCGGAAACCAGAGTTCAGCAGAACGAAGGTTTTAAGGAATGGAAATGCAAAAGGGAAGAAACGGCAGACAAAACAGTACATACAGGTTCAGCTAAACCTGGTAATCTCTATAAGAGGCAAGTTCGTAGAACATGCAAAGTTCAGCAAACGGTAACAATCCTACGTGAGGCAGGTAATCCGTGGCTTGAGTAGTCCAACTATGTTCTCCAGCCTAAACTGTAGAACGGACGGTGACTTGGAGGGAGAACAGAAATTAAGTAGGGTGTAGGCTGATGAGTGCCAGGTGCAGGTGGTTAGTAAGATGGAGAGCTACTTGGAGTGATAGGTGGGTCTGGTGAAGGTGTTGCTGGTTGACCCCTAAGTGGTTTGTAGGCTTACGTAGAAACATACCGGCTTTTCTAACGGGCAGCAGTCTTAACTACTTAGTCTATAGTTTTGTCTAGTGGTCTGTAGGCTTAACCAGTTGTCTGTAGGGATACGGTGTGAGATTGTTAGGCAGGTATGTGTTGTCTTACCTATTGGTCTTTAAAATAAGATGAAAAAAAATAAATTAAAATCTCTAGGCTTGCGTAGGTCTATACGGTTACCTAGTTATTTTCAATTTTCCTGGAGATGGATGATCCGCTGTGGAGACCCCTAACGGCAGCAGCCGAAAGAAGAAGCTGTTATCCTGAATTTTCCCAGCGTTTTTGTAGACTCGCTCAGCAGTTAGTAAGCGTAATTGATTCTGGATGTTCACATTTTTTTTTCCTATACACAAGCATTCGCGCTGATTGAAAGTATTATCAGTTAGCTCATAACCCGAATACTTTCTTCTCCTAATATCCCAAGGCATGCAGGCATTGAATGTTCTCTCGTCTTCTAAGGTCTTTTGTTGTTTAAAAATTATTCATGCAATTCTTCCATTTTTCTGTCACCCCTGACTTGTTAAGGCCAACTCAGGCTTTGACTACTTTACAGAGCAGACCAAAGAGACTTTGCGCTTTCCCTGGGATCAATACTAATCGCCTGTAATAGATCACAAAAGTGTAGCTTGCGGCTATGCTCGGCTCCGCTGGTTCAAAAGAGAAAAAAATTATGCCCGGATTTGATCAAACTAAATCCAATACGCCTCTAGGCCTTCTCTTTTATGTGACATTAGAATGATAGCACAGTGATAGAATTACTGTTTTAAGGAAACAACCAAATTCAGGAGTTTCTTCCCGACTTTAAAATCTGCTTTAAAGACGTTTGATCCAAAAACTTCTGAACATTTGTAGAAGTACAAATAAAACTCTCCAAATCCGACAATCATCCAACAAAAATTGCAATGATTGATAATATCCGTACAGGAAAGAGATCCCAATGCGAATAAGTAGACGATCCTTTAGCCATCAAACAGCTAGCTAGTTTGACAGACTACGTCAGGACATTTTGACATTTCTCTTTAGTGTGTATAAAAACAACTTCGAGAAGAGACGCCAATTTTGCCATGGGCAAGCATTAAAAACAAACAAACAAATAAACAAATAAAACGATCATATGTCGTGCTTTTATGTGCTAATTGGTGCCTTATTCATTCAAGAACCACAATACATTTGGGATGTTCAAATCTCAAGATCCAGATGTTTTTCAAGACAAATCATTGCCATGTAGTAGCTTTCCTGCATTTTCTGCATTTAGCTTAGCTGTCCTGCACTTTCCTGCTTGCAGATGTCCTTCCATTTTCCAAAATGCAGATGTTTCAGACAAATCATTGCAAACATGCTGCATATACAAGCTACTACATGGCAATGATTTGTCTGGAGGAACATCTGCATTCTGAGACTTCGAAATTGTGAGAATATCACAAATTGCTGCAGCTCCACACTCTCAATTGTTCCTCAAAAAAACAATTCTGATGAAGAACAGGAAGTTTGCGAAGCGAGAATCTGGAGCGGTCTGAAGAGCTCGGATGTTGTCTGAAAGAGTACCAAGCCTTATTAGCACAGATTAAGATTTACGAGAGATTGTACACCGAAGGTCGAAACCCACTCCATCTGTCCCGGAGCCACAGCTAACTGAAGTGCCATGCTAATGAGCATTTTGTCCGTTTTGTTGTTGTAATCAATTTGATTAGCGAAAATAGAGGGGCAGATGGCAGCAGAGAAGGGAGGGGGAAAAAGATCTCTCTCCGCCCCTCAGATGGTTGCAGAACTTTCCACAGGGAGCAGATACAGCTGTGTGATTGGAATGCTGGTGAGCGCCTATAGAATACAAGCCAACTCTCTAATCACCTTTCACTGGAGGACTGCGAGACTGTGGTGAGACACACTTGTGTACATGCACAGCACCAACTCTGGGGAGATTTGAAATTCATCACGAACGCATCTTGTTGCTCAAAAATGCACCTCTAGCTGCTCATTGCCTCAAGGCAAAACGGGGCTCGACTGACCCAAACTGAACACTCGCGTGTTTGCTCAAGAAGTCAGCTTCTGGATAGTAAAGCAAAGTAGCAAAAAAAAAAAAAAACTCTGTCTATGCCTTCAACAACGTATGGCTGAGGATGTTTTTTTAAGCATGCAGCTCCATAGAGAGCTGGAAACAGATACACATGGCAGAGAGAGCGACGCTCGGATCGGTCCAAAACCTCCTGGGGTCCATCAGACTGGCATCAGGTGGCAATCTCCACCTCGCGACAGATGGTATCGGCACAGCTCCTGAGCAATCAATAGCACAAAACAGCGAAGATGCTGAAGCAAGGCCTTCTGCATTAAACAGTTTTGAGGCCGAATCCTCACATTTGAGGGAAAAATAGTCTTGGTTTAATCCGATTTTGGTTCCAATTTAAGAAATAGACAGTTATTTTTTATACTAGCAATATATACTTTATAAGAATTATATATCTAATCACCAAGGCTTAAAATACCCCAGATTCCAAAGCCTGTTTTCTCGAAATATATACATTTATGGCTTTTTGACGCTCTTACCGAGATTGGCGTTTAAGGGCCTTGTTCAAGGGCCCAGGAGTGGCACCTTGGTGTGGCTGGGATTTTAAATCACAGCCTTCCGATTCAAAGTCCAATGCCTTAACCGCTAAACTACGAGGTGGCATCAAAAAGGTTTGAGACTAGTTTTGTAAAAACACCAACAGATGGCAGCACAAGGTCACACAGTCATAGGGGGCACCAACCTACATAAGTCAATGTGCAAAAAGACACTGTCCTGTGTACATCGGGAGCTGTGCAGCTGGTGCTTTTCTGACCACCTGCGTTACCACGTCCGCGTTTTGAGTGGCACCCGTGCTTCAAGAGCGGTAGAACATCACTGGAACACGCCAGATCAGGAAGACCTTCAACAAGCCCAACCCCCAAAAATGTCCAAACCATTCGACAAATTGTGAATGATGACCGTCTGAGAATTTGTATTTTTTTTTATAGAAAATGTCTCTAGGTTTATATTCACACACGTATTGTTCTTCATGGTGCTGTTTCATCCTGGTCAGGAGTAGAGTAGTAGAGTCAGAAAGAATGGGCAAAACACCTTGTCTATGGGAACAATGCATTCATTCCAGATGAAGTGGAAGAAATCCTAGGTTAGGTCTTTTTATAACAATGTGATGCAAGCTGTCTCTCTTTCTTGCTAGCATTGATCTATTTTAATATAATGAAAAAGATAAGGTGTGTGTGTACGTGTGTGTGTATATGTGTGTGTGCACAAGACAGCGACTTAGATACATTTGGTGTAGTCAGGTGGTACAGTGCTGGTGGGGAAGAGGCTGGCCCTGCCAGCTGCCCTGGGGGTTCGGAGCGTGAGCAGCCATTAGCCTGATGGGAAATGGCGGCTTGGCAAGCAGCCCCCCCCCCCCCCCCCCCCCCCCCCCCACCCCCCCACCACCACTGTACCACCCCACCACACCCACCCTCCCCCACACACACACACACACACACACACACACACACACACACACACACACACACACACACACACACACACACACACACACACACACACACACACACACACACTGACAGCTTCCTCCACCAGCCCACTAATTAAAAACACAACACACATGCTGATCAGAGTGTAATGAGGACTACTAACTCGTTCTGGATCTGTGATACACTCTGTTGTTAAATACTCTGCAGGATACATGTAAAAAAAATATATATATAACAATATCTCTAAACAATTGAGCAATTGGGCCTTAAAAATGGCAAATGTCAATGCAAATAAATGCAAATGTAAACAAACAAGAGGAAAATGGTTTAAAAACACACAATACGGACAAAGAGAGCTTTTTTATTGTACAAGAAAGCAGTTCGGGGCAATTTGCTAAAAGGGAAGGGCTACTATCTGTAACAAGTTTGCCTGTCCCCAATAAGCGGACTCGCCTGTTTGACAAAAGACAGCGTCTAATACAACTGTTTTATTCATGCGCCTGTCTCCGCCGCCAGCGTGTGCGTGCCTGTCAGCAGACGAAAAAAAAAAAAAAAAACGCAAATGGAATCTGAGTAAACCCACACCAGGGTGAAATGGGAGGCGCACGTGGGCATCGCAAACTAGCATCTTCTTCTGTCAGAGGGGATCCGCATCCTCTATCATCACCTTCTCCACCAGCTGAGAAGGTGACAGAATGATTACAACAGGGACTTGTGGTCAGGTTGAGGCCTGTGTGTGTGTGTGTGTGTGTGTGTGTGTGTGTGTGTAAAATCACGTCAGATTAAATTAAAAGGAAGCTAAAAACCAATCTCCCTAAAACCTTTTGAAGGAACAAAGACCAAACAGGAAAAAAGCACATAATCGCCTGGTTTAAATGAACCATAATTAGTAATGGTAAGGATCTTAATATAGACAAAAAAAAGTTTTTTTCCAGAGTTGTTCAGATATTCGAGCTCACGTAACAATTTCCGCAACCATCTTTCCATTGTCAAATGGCGTCAATGGTGGTCTGGGGTTTTCACATTGTCTTCTGCTCCAGTTTAGAAGATCTTTCAGACCAGACCTTTCAAAACTACACATCAAGCAAAATAACTAGTTCAAACTCAGGTCAACTTTCACAATTTCTAGGAAGCTAATGATACTTAACTCTCCAAGCAAGCCTTGTCTGTTGAAGGAGTAATAGCTAAGCGTATATTCTGATCAGAAGGTTATGAGCTCAAATCTCAACACCACAGCTGCCACTGCTGCACTCTAATGGGGGTTGCCAAATGGCAGAAACGTTAAGTAAATGATTTATATTTAAGGTTTCGTGTCAACGCATCATGCTACATCCTCTAATTGGGAGCTGAAGCAACAAATAGCTTGTCCAGTCCATCAGCACTGATATTATTTTTCTAAATGTAGATCCTTTGGTACGTTAATGACCTTTTTCATTAACCTCAACAGCAGAGATCAATTACTGAATAAAGAGATTTGCCAAGGTCCTAATAGAAAGCTTAAATGTCATTATTCCTTATAGCAAACATTACAGAAGCCATAACTCCGTTTGATGTAACCACACCAAAAGTAAGTGCCCCCAAATAGATTTGCATTCATATCCACCATTTCTTTTTTTTTTTTCTTCTTCCAGATACATGACATCATCTGGGAAGAAAAATATATGATGTAATGAATCAATGAACGTGCTCTTTGTTTACTTTTTTCATTGCATAAGCTTTTTTACTATTTCCTGAAATGACAAAGCCAAACTAACTATCCTTGTTTATTAACTCTGTCAGATAAATAAAATATACAATGAGA
>JAAIIK010000121.1:272354-283246 GCA_014706435.1 Silurus glanis
ACACACACACACACACACACACACACACACACACACACACACACACAGAAGACACAACACAGCTAATTAAAGCAATGCTTCCTTGTCAAATGTCCACTCAGCCATTCGACTGGACTCCACATATTTATTCATCCGCACAGCAAATTTGAATCCGTTGCTGTGCGCCGCTGCAGTCGAATCGGAGAGCAGTCGATATGTAAGGAACAACATCCAGGGAACGCAGAAATCATCCTTTTAGCAACGCTCACAAGAGAAAGAGCAAAGACGAAAATCCGAAACAACATGAAACGCTCCAGAAGGGTAGGGGTTCCGCATTTCCTTTTCTCATCCTAGCCTGTTATTACTCTTTTTATTTATTAACGCTAGTATTCAGGAGGCGAGAAGAAGTAAGAGGAAAAAAGTAGGAACAAAAACAAAGTAAAACAAGTTGTCAACGACTTCAGAGAGCAAAAGACGAAGAGGAAATAAAAACAAAGAGACAATTAACGAAGTTATAATTCTGTACGTCGCGGTAATGAGCGTGTCTTAGCGAGGATTAGGCCGATGGGCATTGTTGTCGTAATTCCTTTTCTATTGTAGCAAGCACAAAGCGAGGGATGAAAGAAGACGGAGGAGGAGGAAAGGAGCAGAAAGAAGAGCCGGCGAATAGCGCGTCGGGCGAGTGACGCTGTCAGTCACAATCTCTCTTCACTCACGCTAGACAAATCCTCAGCATGTGGCTTGGAGAACGCTGCGACGTCTGAGTTTTTTTTTTAATTGTAGCCTGACAAAAGCTGTCTCGGATTCACCACCGAGGCACAAAAGCCGCTCTCAGACTTCATCTTCATGGATGTTCGGGCAGCACTTTGGTAAGATGAGTCACAGGCCAGCGTGTTCAGAATGACTGAGGTGCAGTGCTAGATCGGCCCTCGAACAATAGGCGGTAAGAGTTTAGCATTGATTGGCGTTGCGCTGTTTGTTGGCTTTGTGTCTGTCAGTCTTCACCCCCCTCCCAGTCAACACTGCCGGCTGTGTTATTATCCAACATGTCTGTTTATTTCTAGTTACAGAAGCAAACATTGATGAGGGTGTTTTTTTTTTTTTTACAAAAATATCTTGCTAGCAAGTGCAAAAAAAAATGAATGTCATATACATCAGTGCTCAGGTCCAAGTTTTGTGCACAATTTTTACTTATGCTGGCAAAAACTGGCTTTCAAGGTGTCTTTTACTTGTCACATTGTGAGCACAGTGAAATTCTTTCTTCGCATATCCCAGAGCACAAGGTAAGCCATGATACAGCACTCCTTCGAGAACAGAGGGTTAAGGACCTTGCTCATGGACCAAAGAGTGGCAGCTTGTTGATACCAGGGCTCGAACCCATGATCAGTAAACCAGAGTCTTAACCACTGAGCTACCACTTCCCCAAAAAGAGAAGGGGGTCTGATACTTTCTGCATGAATTGTATCCCAGCTTGTCAGGCAGCTGGGGTCAGAGATGATAGAGCACCCCTAGAACACAGAGGGTTAAGGGCCTTCCTCAAGGGCCCAAAAGTGTCAGCTTGGACATACCATTGCTCAAACCCCCGATCAATAGCCCAGAGCCTTAACCACTCAGGTACCACTTCCCTAAAAGTAAAGGGGGTCTAAATACTTTCTGAATGCACTGTATCCCAAGTTGTCAAGAAGCAGGGGGTCAGAGCACAGGTCACTTATAATACAGCAACCGTCAAGCACAGAGGGTTAAGGGCTTTGTTTAAGAGCCCAAGGAAGGCAGCTTGGTGATATCAGGGCTCAAAATCCCAATCAGTAACCCTGAGCCTTAACCACTGAGCTACAACTTTCCCAAAATTTAAGGAGGTTTAAGGGCCCAATAGAGGCAGCTTGGTGCTACTGGTGGGTAAACCTCTGACGTTCTAATCAGTAACCCAGAGCTTTAACCACTGAGCTACCCAAAAAGTGAAGAGGGTCCGAATAATTTCTGAATGCACTGTATAACAGGTTGTCAGGAACCTGGAATCAGAGCACATGGTCAGCTATGATACAGCACCCGTGGAGCACAAAGGGTTAAGGTCCTTGCTTAAAAGGGCCCAACAGGAGCACCGTGGTGGTGCTGGAGCTCGAACTGCCAACCATATAATCAATAACTTATTGGGCATCTGATTTCACATTAAGTCCCCATTTGCTAACCTCCACTCTTTTGGGAAGACAGACCACATCTTTGGGGGAAATTTGTACTCATTCAGCCACAAGGGTGTTAGTAAATCTAGGTACTGATGTAAAGGAGGCCTGGGGTGAAGTCAGTGTTCACATTCATCCCAAAGGTGTTCAGTAGGGTTGAGGTCAGAGCTGGGTCCCTTTGTTGTAGGTCGTCATGCTGCAAATTGTCATGTTGGTCCACATGTTGCTTGTTTGGTCATTATGGCACTTGTCATGCTGCTGTCTGTCAGAACTGTAGCTGTGTATACCGCAATTGGTCATCTGTCGCTTTGCAGCGTTAGCAAAGCTGCCGGAACACATTTGAGACCGCACGAAGTACGTCAGGACAATATGTCTACTCAGAACCCTTGGAACCATTTCCAGCCTGTTATTGCATCAACTCGGCTTGCTAGCAGTCACTCAGGAGGCTGGATCAGATTAGCCTTTCTTGTTGTTATTGCTTATGGCTGATGTGATAACGAGCTTAATAATAAAATCCGTACAGCTTCGAGAACAAGGTAAATTGCCAATAAACTGTAAATGTGCAAAACTTTGTGCATACGTAGGAACTGATACATAATGCCTAAGTTACTTTTAATGTTTAACGTTGAATTGGTGAAAAAAAAAAAAAGTTTGTTTTCCCCTTTCCTTTTTCTTTTATATTTCCAATCCGATCATTCCGATTGCTATAAATGACTGTGGCTTCCCATCTAAAGTGCTGCACATGAAGGTTCTGGTTTTATTGATTCCCTTAGGCTGAGTAAAACCAGGTCAAAAGCAGTATAACCAGATAAGTGCCGTTTACTGCCACTGGCCTGTGGTCACATGATGTATATTAATATAGCGCAAGTGTGAGTGATGCGAGCGAGCAACAGATTATACACACACACACACACAGCACTGAGCACAGCAGGTGCGCATAACAGCATATGAGAAAAGGGAAAAATCTCACTCACACACACACACACACACACACACACACACATGTGGGTGGGGCAAGTGCTCAGATTTCCCCATTAAGATATTTCACACTCTATGCAAGCTATAATTGTAACACTAGGACACTTAACATCTCCTGATGAATATCCATGTAATGAATCCAACACACATGATGCAAAGAGGAGAAAGAAATTCTGTATAAGGTTGATGATGCAAAACACGTGACGTCTTGTCCTCTTTCACTTTTGGAAGAAAAGTACGGAAACTCTGAAGGAGAGTTCATATCATGTAAATAGGAGGAGTATGCAAGACATCTTAACACATTATATGGACAAAAGTAGTGGGACACCTGACCTTTCCTGCTATATGTGATTCTTCTTTAAACTGTTACCACAAATCTGGACGCACGAAATTGTACAGGACGTCTTTGGATGGGGTGTAATAAAATTTTGCGTTCACTTGAACTCGGAAAACCAAACCCGTTCCAGCATGGCGATGCCCCTGTGCACAAAGTGAGCTTCATAAAGATCTGGTTCACATGCTTTTGCAGAGGAACATTTTGCTATAGAGCTCTGATCTCAACCCTTTGGGATGAATTGAAACACTGCCTGCACCCCAGGCCTCCTCACCTCACCTACATCAGTACCTGACTTTACTAACACCCTTGTGACTGATGCACACGTCGAAATCTAGTTGAACATCTTCCCAGAAGAGTGGGAGGAATTATAAGAGCAAATTGGGACTAAAGATGGAATGCGATGCTCATAAAGCACATACAGTACCATAATTATGACCAGGTGTCCACAAACTTTTGGCAATATAATGTATTATTGGAAAATGCAAATTGTAAAGGGAGAGTTCATGGAGAGAATATTTCAATTTCTCATGGTGTAGAGAATAAAAAGTGCGGATTTTTTTTTTTCCACTTCATTCAACATTCTGGCTTCACTCTGAGAAGTGAAGCTTGTTTCACTGTGCTTTTTTCGAAAGCAGCAAGACAGGAAATGGGAGTCCCACACGTGTCCTCTTTTAATATTGTTATGCCACACACAATCTTCGGCCCCTTGTTTGCAGGACCACCCCACTCTGCCCCTATTTAAAAGGTTATATACACACGTATATGGATGCAAAAGCAAATTTGGGAAGCGACTACATAAAGACATAAACAATTCCCTGCGTCCTTCATCCCGTACTTCTCTAATCTAATTGTTTACCGACGTTCGTTTCCCGTAATCCGTCGGCTATTTTGGATGCAGAAAGAAGCGAACAGGTGCGTCCAAGATGGCGCATGCGTTTGAATCCCATCTCCGTATCGCTCTGCTGAAGTGCGAGGGTCACGAGGAAAGTTTGATTTAACATGCAGCTGGGGTTTCGTGGCACAAACAAACAGGGTGAGCTGAAAGAGCTAGAAGATGAAGCGAAAGATTATTAGTTCACTGCCCCCTCGTGCTTCCTCTCCGTCTTACCTGCCTGGTATGAGAGAGAGAGCGAGAGGAAGTCGATTAGAACGTTGAAGAGAGCGTGAGATGTTCCCGGGATGGACCGCGTGAGAGAAAGCGAGAACGGAGAGCTCCAGCTGGAGCAGGCTTTTTCGGCGCTCAAGGCAGAGGTTGGCATCTTGCCAGAGGAATCAAAGAGAGCGTTTTTTTCCATTGAGGCGCCTGGGCACGGAGGTCACCCCGCCTTTCTCAGTGCGCCGTGGGGGAAGAAACCAATAAGCCAGTTCTGTGAGAGACGTCGGTTTATTGCCGTGTAGGCCATCTCGTCACGCTTTAATGGAATAAAAGGGGAAAAGACTAAGCAGAGATGGCCTTGTGTTTGGCCGAGCTGCGGCGTGTAAACATTTGAATGGACTGCGAACTTATGCGAGCATAAATATCCAGTGTTCTAAATGCCGAATGATCTGGGTTACAGATCAGATCGGTTAAATAGAGACAGGTTAACCCTGTCCGACCGGAACGATGGAATTCCATGCTGTTTTTAGAGCATTGCTGCAGCTCGGGGCTTCGAGTTAGACAGCTGCAGTTTGTTCGCAATTAAATCTAAGCAACTGGTCAACTACATCAACTACAGTTTTCTCAAACATACTGTTCTTTTGATCTCTTACTTATAAATAATAAAAAACTTTTCCTCTTCTGTGGTCTTATATATTTCAGGGTTATTTTAAATACAGTATTTGAATGAAAGTTTGCGGTCACCTCACCATAAGATTTGCTCATGCTTTCTGAACATCGCATTCCACATTTAATCCCACGTTTACCGTTATAATAACCTCCGCTCTTCCGGGAAAACGTTTCACTAGATTTTGTGTTGATTTGTGCTCGTTCAGGGTTTTCAGCTCTATAGCAGGAGATCATTCACTCCAACTCATGTAAATCATATCTTCGTGGATTGGGCTTTGTCATTCCTGAGAATTGTCATTGTCAGGAAATTGTCATGCAACAGGTTTGGGTCTCTTGGGGGTGAAGGGAAAATCTAATGACCCAATGACATCTGATACAATTCTGTATCTCCAATTTTGAGGTAACAATTTTGAGGAAGGATCCACATACAGCAGTTGTCCCAGCGTTTTTCTCCATGTGTAAGGGTGAGAATTTGTTATTCAAATTACAACATGGCACATACAGTATGTGTAAAAGTATGGGAACAAAACACATAACGTAAATGAAAGTTAATAAGTCTTCATATTTAATTGATCGGTTTGTCCTTCCAGTTTCCTCTTTTTTATGTGAACTGCTGCTCAATGGGGTTAAGGTCTGCTGACACCCACTTTTTCCCCTGGTGATGTTTATTCAGTTGTTCCATATTCCTGGAAGTTCCTTCCAATGGGATCAAATGCATTTTTTTTTTAAATTGGTAAACAGAATTTTTCTCTAGACTGCTGGATTCATTCAGCTTCTACCGTCAGGAGTTTGCTCAATGTCGATCAGTGAGCACGTTCCAGAAGCAGCCATGCAGGCCCAAAACATTCCTTTACCTCGACAGTGCTTGAGGGACCGAGCTGGGAAGGATGTGCAGCAAGTTAGAGCAATAAAGGATAGAGATGATAAATTAGGAAAATTAGACAAAGTAGGCTGGATGAGGTGGAGATGGTGAAACAGGAAGTGAAAGCAGCTATTAAGAGGATGAAGTGTGGAAAGTCAGTTGGACCAGATGACATACCAGTAGAAGCGTGAAGATGTTTAAGAGAGATGGCAGTGGAGTTTTTAACAAGATTGTTCAACAAGATTCTGAAAGGTGAGAGGATGCCTGAGGAATGGAGAAGGAGTGTGCTGGTACAAGTCTTTAGAGAATAAGGGAGATGTGCACATGTATGGTATTGTGGTATTGTATGAGAAAGTCTGGTGTGTCAGAGAAGTATGTGAGGGTGGTGCAGGACATGTATGAGGACAGCGTGACAGCAGTGAAGTGTGCAGTAGGAACAACAGACTGGTTTAAGGTGGAGGTTGAACTGCATCAAGTATCAGCTCTGAGCCCTTTCCTGTTTGCAGTGGTGATGGACAGATTAAAGGATGAGGTCAAACAGGAGACTT
Source organism: Silurus glanis (assembly GCA_014706435.1). Taxonomy (NCBI): domain Eukaryota; kingdom Metazoa; phylum Chordata; class Actinopteri; order Siluriformes; family Siluridae; genus Silurus; species Silurus glanis. Next base: position 279,001 of record JAAIIK010000121.1, read on the forward strand.
TGTGGACTATTATGTTTGGGGATGATATTGTGATTTGTGGTGAGAGTAGGGAGCAGGTTGAGAAGAGCCTGGAGAGGTGGAGATATGCGCTGAAGAGAAGGGAAATGAAAGTCAGTAGGAGTAAGACAGAGTACATGTTTGTGAATGAGAGCGAGGGCAGTGGAGTGGTGCGGTTGCAAGGAGAAGAGGTGGAGAAGGTCGAGGAGTTCAGGTACCTGGGGTCAACAGTGCAAAGTAATGCAGAGTGTGTTAGAGAAGTGAAGAAAAGAGTGCAGGCAGAGTGGAGTGGGTGGAGAAGAGTGATAGCAGGAGTGATTTGTGATAGAAGAGTATCTGTGAGAATGAAAGGGAAAGTTTATAGGACTGTGGTGAGACCTGAGATGTTGTATGGTTTAGAGACAGTGACATTGAGTAAAAGACAGGAGGTGGAGCTGGAGGTAGCAGAGCTGAAGATGTTGAGGTTTTCGTTGGGAGTGACGACGATGGACAGGATTAGAAACGAGTTAATTAGAGGGACAGCGCATGTTGGAGGTTTTGGAGACAAGGTGAGGGAGGCGCGATTGAGATGGTTTGGACATGTGCAGAAGAGGGTAATGGTTACCCCATTACCCTCCTCTGCACATGTCCAAACCATCTCAATCGCGGGGTAAATAGGAAGAAGAATGCTGAAGGTGGAGCTACCAGGAAGGAGGAAAAGAGGAAGGCCAAAGAGGAGGTTTATAGATGTGTTAAGAGAAGACATCTAGGTAGTTGGTTTAAATGAGGCAGATGTAAAGGACAGAGTAGTATGGAGACGGATGATCCACTGTGGCAACCCCTAACAGGAGCAACCAAAAGAAGAAGAAGAAGAAGAATGTATTCTAATTGGCTCTGTAAATGCACTTTCACACACACTTACACACCCTTTAGCTTTAAATGGTTAATGAAAAGAGAATGTAATGAAAGCAGAGTAAGCATATCATTAAACACATGGGATACATGCAATCCTCTGTAATGAAGAAGGTTTAGTAGATGAAGCTCAGGATTGGCTGGGGGGCAGTGGTGGGGTTGTCTCCTGGCAGTGTAATGAATCCAATTAATCTGATTCTGAAGGCAAAATGTAAACGTGTAGTAGGGAAGCAGAAAATGAGATTTTGTAAGTGCAATAGTGTCCATTGTTATCATGTGGCATTATAAAATCATGCAATGTGTCTGACAGACATGACACATTTTGATAGTCACGCCATAATGTAACTAATGAAACTGGGAGATAATAGACATTCTTTTTTCACACACTCATTCATACACTCATTTACATCCTCATTCACCCTCTCAGTAACACCCCCACACACTCTTACCCACCCATATTCACACCCCTATATATCCCCTCATTCCCATTCCCATTTACACCCCTCATTCCCACCCTCATTAACACCCCATTGACACCTCATTCCCACCCTCAACATCCTTAATTCACCACCATATTCACACCCACTCATTCATACCACAGAGAAGCCAACTAATCTTCTAGAACGTTTCTGTGAGGAAACCAGAAAACTCCAGAAAACCAGATGGATGGGAATCACCTGGGAAGCTTCTGATAGAACCTAAGATGTGATCCACTGCTTCAGCATGGATAATGCTAGTATTTTTTTTCTTTTTTTAAATACAATTTTGCATGAGACTTTATAGGTCTAGCAGCCTCTTTTGGTGAAATGAGTAAATAGTGTGTAAATGAGTACATTTTCAACAAATCTTTGCCAAACTGTTATTTTAATCCAAACTGTGATTAAAAATGATTTAATAGACCAGAGGTTCCAGTTGCACACCCACCAGGAGACTGGGGGTATAACAGCATGTGACAGGAGAGGCCTCCGAATCCTTCTAAACTTCTATTAATGTCAACTGGAACTAAAGGCCCAATAAATGTGCAAGATAATTATTGATATTTTAATATTTTGATTATGTTCAGAACGACTCTGAAGTTAACGTGCAAAAAAAAAAAACAACTGAATAAACGCTTGTGGGGGGGGGGGGGGGGGGGTAGGACGCTAAAAAGGTCTGGGCCATTTGTGTGTGCGTGTGTGTGTGTGTGTGTGTGTGTGTGTGTGTGTGAAGAAAATATTGGCACCTTCGTCGACCTAAAGAATGCTGGAAATGGAAAAGAGACAGTAAGAAAAAAGAGATGGAGATAGAGAAAAAGAGAGTAAGAAACAGAGTGAGAGAGAGAGAGAGATAGATCGTTAAATTCATACACAAGGTCAGGAGAAATCCTCGACATCAGCACTAGTAGTGCACACTGATTCATATACACACTAACACACACACACACACACACACACACACACACACACACCCCATCTATTGTAGGGGGAGGAGAAAAAAAAACTTTGAAAAACTCAGAAGTGAGTTTAATTACAAAACGATTCACTTTCACCCGATCTCTCTTCTCAGCTACGGGATTTAATCCAGGATTAGGCCGATTAACACGCTGATATTTGTGTTCGCCGTTTCTCCGGCGGAGGAGAGATTCTAAATGTCATGGGAAGCAGACGATTTAAATTCACGGCTCTTCTCTCTCACACCGGAGACGATAATATCATCTTCTCTGCTCGGAGCCGATTAAGATCACAAATCCAAATTACAGCCGAAACGGCTTGGGTCTTTCAAACAGGCAATTAGCCGAAACTACAGAGGCGAAGGATCGGGGACCTGGGAGCCTTCATCATCTCAGTCATCATCGAAAAAAACACTGTGTGGATCTGTGGGGAAAAAAAACGCTCACTAGATGAGCCACAAGGTGAGAAATGTACTATATAGAGAAACGTTTGTGGACCACAAGATGGATGCAAGAAGTCCATTTGCTGTTATAATAACCTCCACTCTTCTGGAAAGATGTTCCATGAGATTTGGTGGAGATTTGTGAGATCTCATCTCATCTCATCTCATCTCATCTCAGACACAAGGGTGTTAGTAAAGTCAGGTACTGATGGAATAAGTTGCAGTCAACGTTCACATTTATCCCAAAGGTGTTCAATAGGGTTGGAGTTCTACAGCAGGAGATCTTCCACTTCAACACATCTTCATGCAGCTGGCTTTGTACACAGGGACACTGTCATGCAGGTTTGGGTCTCCTAGATCAAGTGAAGGGAGAATTTCAAGTTACCACATCCAGAGACTTTGTATACAATTGTGCGCCTTTAACTTTGTGGTAAAAGAACTTTTTGGGAAAGAACCACATATGACTGGGGCTACGTCTACACTAATCCGGATTTGCACCGGAACGTCCAAAAACGCCTACATCACTGTACTGCGTGTGAGCAAAACGGAAGAAGCTTCGACCTGCGTCGTTTCCGCCTGTATTCGCTTACCAACTTTTTGAGACTTTGTGGCAATGTCAAGGAAAGGCAGCATCACATGACTAAAAACGTTGTCGTTTTCAAACTGCCTCCGTATTTCATGGTCCACGGTGCAACAGCATTTTCAAACGAATCCATTTCGCGGAGCGTTTCCTAAAAGCTACGTTTGACCGAAAACGCTGTGATGTTGTGGACGGGAGATCCGATTAGCAAATTCTATGTTTGCACCATAAATAAAAGAAAAAAAGGAAAAGACATTTTCATGACAGAACATGAGACGAAAAATGCTGTGAAAGATGTGACGTATATGTGGTCAAGTCATGTGAGAGTGCATTGGATGATGGAAATTGTAGGGTGCTGGTCGATCAGTGGTTCAGTGGTTAAGGCATTGGACTCTGGACTCTCACAAGATCAAATCCCACCAAGCTGCACTGCTGGGCTCTTAACCCTCAACTTCTCTGTTGTAAGATGCTCTGGATAAGGGTATATGCCATATATTGAAACTTTGTAGTCAAGGGCTTTAATCCTGCAAGAAAACAACCAAGAAAGAAGACAAATATGGGATCTATAATGTATATTCGCTCCTGTTTTCGGATCCTGCTCGCACCTGAGGGAGCATCGGAAGTGTGTTCTACCATTTTCCAAGCGAGGAGAGTAAAACCCAGAGCACAGAGCAGGTGGAACAGACTAGCAGTTCACACTCAAAAGAACTCAACACTGTGTGTGTGTGTGTGTGTGTGTGTGTGTGTGTGTGTGTGAGAGAGAGAGAGAGAGAGAGAGAGAGAGAGAAATGAGAAAAGTCTCCATCATGAATGATAAGGAAAACAAAAGTATTTAAATGTGCATATCATCACCTTCCTTCACACACACACACACACACACACACACACACACACACACACACACAC
>JAAIIK010000121.1:288893-300139 GCA_014706435.1 Silurus glanis
TGTGTGTGTGTGTGTGTGTGTGTGTGTGTGTGTGTGTGTGTGTGTGTTTTTGTAATGTAATATCACTGCAGAACAAATGTGTGACCAGTAGAGGGAGACATTTCTGCACTACTGTTATAAACACTATATACACAGATTAGGCATAACATTATGACATTATCACCACTTGCCTAATATTGTTTTGGTCCGTTTTTTTAACTGCCAAAACAGTTCTGACCTGTGGAGCATTAACATTAACGTCTTCAGCAGTTTGAGCTACAGGAGCTCGTCTGTTGGCTCGGACCACACGGACCAGACTTCGCTCCTAATGTGCATCAATGAGCCTCGTCCGCTCACGACCCTGTCGGCGAATCAAATCAACTTTGAGGACAAAATGTTCACTTTCTGCGTAAAATATCCCACCCATTAACAAGTGCCATGATGAAGAGATAATCAGTGTTATTGACTTCACCGCTCATGATGTCATAACATTACACCTGATCTTAATAGAGCAGAGAAGCCCAAACTTCAGTTTTTTCACCATACCATATATAAGAGTTGGAAAAAGTGAAAAAATGCTATTTGAGAGATTCCTGTCTGTCATTAGAGGTCACTGATTTGCTGTGTTATGCATTGAACTCTATTGTACAATACATTGGATTATTTCTATCTATATTATAGATTGAACATTTTTCTTCTTCTTCTTGTTTCGGTTTCTCCCATTAGGGGTCTCCACAGCAGATCATCCGTCTCCATACCACCCTGTCCTCTACATCTGCCTCTTTCAAACCAACTACCTGCATGTCTCAATCTCACCTCCCTCACCTTGTCTCCAAAACGTCCTACATGCGCTTTCCCTCTAATAAACTCATTTCTAATCCTGTCCATCGTCGTCACTCCCAACGAAAACCTCAACATCTTCAGCTCTGCTACTTCCAGCTCTACCTCCTGTCTTTTACTCAATGCCACTGTCTCTAATCCATACAACATTGCAGGTCTCACCACAGTCCTATAAACTTTCCCTTTTACTCTCACAGATACTCTTCTATCACAAATCTGTGACACAAATACAAGCCCCACCCATTTATTTGTCATTTACATTATAAACATTCAACATCCAATTTTATTTACTCCCATTATTCATCTGATTCATTCCAGTATCATCGTTTGCTGCCATTCAACAGTCACCTAATTGTCAAGGTAAGAAGTATAAAGAGTAGAAAAGAGATTCAAAAGCACTGCAGGTTAAGAAAACGGAAAGTGGAAATAAAACAAAATCAGTGAAAAAGTTTCCATATCTGAAAGAATTACTAATCAGTTAAATGTTTTTTTTTTTTTTTCCACTCCATGTTTTTCCACTCAATCCGGTGGTTCTTATTGTTTTGATTATTTTGCTCGCTTCTGTGTCACAGTATGACTAATGTGTTGTATTCTGGGATCTCTTTTGTTGTTTGCGACATGCATTCTGATCATGCCTTGAGTAAGTGGGATGACGGGTAAGTGCATTAAATGCCTGGGGCGTGTTGTTCGGGGCTCAGGGTGCTTCATTGTTCTATCAAAAAAAAAAATTATAATAATGTTTTGTGTTTCACAATTCTTTGTAAATATGTAAATATATATACACTCACCCTCCACTTTATTAGGTACACCTTACTAGTACCGGGTTGGACCCCCTTTTGCCTTCAGAACTGCCTTAATCCTTCGTGGCATAGATTTAACAAGGTACTGGAAACATTCTTCAGAGACTTTGGTCCATATTGACATGATAGCATCACGCAGTTGCTGCAGATTTGTCGGCTGCACATCCATGATGCGAATCTCCCGTTCCACCACATCCCAAAGGTGCTCTATTGGATTGAGATCTGGTGACTGTGGAGGCCATTTGAGTACAGTGAACTCATTGTCATGTTCAAGAAACCAGTCTGAGATGATTCGCGCTTTATGACATGGCGCGTTATCCTGCTGGAAGTAGCCATCAGAAGATGGGTACGCTGTGGTCATAAAGGGATGGACATGGTCAGCAACAATACTCAGGTAGGCTGTGGCGTTGACACGATGCTCAATTGGTACTAATGGGCCCAAAGTGTGCCAAGAAAATATCCCCAACACCATCCCCAACACCGTTATCCTGCTGGAAGTAGCCATCAGAAGATGGGTACACTGTGGTCATAAAGGGATGGACATGGTCAGCAACAATACTCAGGTAGGCTGTGGAATTGACACGATGCTCAATTGGTACTAATGGGCCCAAAGTGTGCCAAGAAAATATCCCCAACACCATTATACCACCACCACCAGCCTGAACCGTTGATACTAGGCAGGATGGATCCATGCTTTCATGTTGTTGATGCCAAATTCTGACCCTACCATCCGAATGTCGCAGCAGAAATCGAGACTCATCAGACCAGGCAACGTTTTTCCAATCTTCTATTGTCCAATTTTGGTGAGCCTGTGCGCATTGTAGCCTCAGTTTCCTGTTCTTAGCTGTCAGGAGTGGCACCCGGTGTGGTCTTCTGCTGCTGTAGCCCATCCGCCTCAAGGTTCGACGTGTTGTGCGTTCAGAGATGCTCTTCTGCATACCTCGGTTGTAACGAGTGGTTATTTGAGTTACTGTTGCCTTTCTATCAGCTCGAACCAGTCTGGCCATTCTCCTCTGACCTCTGGCATCAACAAGGCATTTGCGCCCACAGAACTGCCGCTCACTGGATATTTTCTCTTTTTCGGATCATTCTCTGTAAACCCTAGAGATGGTTGTGCGTGAAAATCCCAGTAGATCAGCAGTTTCTGAAATACTCAGACCAGCCCGTCTGGCACCAACAACCATGCAACGTTCAAAGTCACTTAAATCACCTTTCTTCCCCATTCTGACGCTCGGTTTGAACTACAGCAGATCGTCTTGACCATGTCTACATGCCTAAATGCATTGAGTTGCTGCCATGTGATTGGCTGAATAGAAATTTGCGTTAACGAGCAGTTGGACAGGTGTACCTAATAAAGTGGCCGGTGAGTGTATATATGTTGGTACGTCACCACAAAAAGAAAAGAAAGCACGGCCACAATAAAGTCATATGTGATACTATTTTAAATGAAATCGATAAAAGGAGAGTCGTAGCTCAGTGGATACGAATTTAGACTTGTGGAAAGTCATGGGTTTAAATCCCAGCACTGCCACTGTCAGACCCTTTGAGGCCCTTAACCCTTAATTGTTCTTCTGCATAATTGAGATAATTGTAATTCGCTCTGGATAAGCGACTGCCAATTACCATGAATGTAAATGCAAAAACATCTCAATATTTCAAATATTTCAACTTTTTTTCTAAAGGTAACATTTTTCTCCATGCTCTTTTTATTGATTAATTATTAGCGATATTCTGTTGCATCAAAAATCATAAAAAATGCGCAATTTTATTTCTTGCTGTACGATATAAAATAAATCAATCAATAAATAAATCAGAACAACATAGCAACAAGAAATCATAATAAATAAAACATTTTCAGTTTGAAGGCCTGCTTTAACATTCGTTGTTAATTCATCAGTATGTTTCTTTTATAAGTGACGTTTCCCCCTGCAGTTGAATCAATTTGATTTGTTCTCGGGCGTTATGGCGATGAACGGTGAACTAAAGCCCTTTGACGGTGGGAACGCACTTAATCTAGTACATAACGCCATGAATAGTGTAATAGATGAGGCTGAACAGTGCAATGGCAACTAATAAAACATAAACCTGAGGAGAATCTGCTTTGCATACTGATTTCCTACACACACACACACACACACACACACACACACACACACACGTGCAACATACACACAACAAACCAGCAATGAAGTGGCTTTTATCAAACCAGACAGATCTGCATTTCTACCCATGTCCTTCTCCCTTAATATCTCTTATTACACTTGCTACATTCAGGACACAACAGACCTACAGCAGTGCATTTTGGGTAAATTGTTGCTAGCTGATTGACAAATATGAAAAAACGATCATCAATAATACAGCAATACGAGTGGAGAACCTGAGAGATGTACAACCTCCATCATGCTGACAACTGGTTTTTGGAGAAAATACCAACATTTTTACATACAAAATGACTATTAAACTCTTTTTGATGAAATACCTGGAATTTCTTTAGGGGTTTCCCTGCAATTTAGGAAAAAACTCACCATCTAGCTGAAATTACAAGGCAGCCATTTTGGACAACAACAATCTCTTATACATTCCACCTGCTTAGGCCATGCTCTCTACAAAGTTTCACCTCCCCAAATACATAAAAGTGAGAGTAATACATTTTCATAGAATGTCTCATACGTGTAATGTAAATCTATAGACGTGTGCAAAACGCACGTGTAGTGAATAATTAAGTGTTACAGAGCGGCCATTTTGGACAACTAGAGTCTCTTTTTCACCAGCTTAGGCTCCACAACCCTACAATGTTCCCTACAAACATGGACTGGAAAACAATAATTTGTTGAGTTGTTTATTCAAATAATAATAAATGCAGCGTATCATGAATCTGAAAGATGAAATGTTACAAAGCGGCCATTTTGGGCATCTTTTTTTTTTTTCTTAGCGTGCAAGGGCCACACCCACTACAAAGTATAAAGTAGGAATTCTCAATAATTATTTCATTATGTAGTTATTGCAATATGTATCTTTCTGAAGTAATGAAACTTTCCTTCTGAATGTAGTAACAATTTTTTTTTTACCCAACGCATTTGAACACAGTGTGCACTAGTGGCATCTAGTGGTCAGGATTATGAACTGTAGCTTCTAGTGGATAAAACTGCATGGACCTGGATTATCTTTTCTTCACTTCATCATGTTGCTTAACAAAGAAATGTAGAGGGACGCCATTTTTAACAACCCCAGTCTTTATTTTGAACCACCATTACACAGAAATAACAAAAAATATTTCTGAGGAATTGCAGCAGAAATAAAATTAATGTTTATTATGTTTTTTTTTTTTTTTTGGCAGCTTTAAGATGTCAGACTTCAGGTCATCTGCAGATTAAGTGTCTGATTGGAAAAAAAAATCACAGGAGTGAGTGGAATTAGCAAAACTATGTGTAGGAGAGGGTTATTATCGAATATAATTATTTTGTGTAATTGTAAACCTTGAATTATATAAATTATTATTGGGAATTATTTATATATATGTGTATTTTTTTTGTTTGTTTTTTACTAAACCACTTCAGCATAGTTAAAAACATGACATACATAAAACCTCTAAAAATGCACTTAACCTTTTTCTATTAAAATTCACCTATGATGCAAGGTATAATAAAGTTTCATGTTAATAATAAATAAATAAATAAATAAATAAATAAAGTGTTTAAATCGAATAAAAATAAATTACAAGCCTAAAAAAATCAAGCTTTTCGAATTTTTGAAAACATTTTCAGTTCCAGAAAAAAAAATGCTTCCAGATCTGATCATATTCATCTTTTTTTCTTCAATATTTACTCAACCATTTTGGCTAGTGTTAATCCGAAATGGGTTCCTGTGTATCAGATCAGAGCTGTGCTAGTACCGCACTGAATTTTCCCTTCACTAGAACTAGGAGACCCAAACCTGTTCCAGCATGACACTAGCCCTGTGCACAAAGCCAGCTCCATGAAGATCTGCTTTACATGGTTTGGAGTGGAAGATCTCCTGCTATAGAGCTCTGAACTCAACCCTACTGAGCACCTCTGGAACATTGTGTCTGAATCAGCACAAATCTCCACAAGCACACACCAAAATCTAGTGGAACACCTTCTCAGAAGAGTGGAGGTCATTATAACAGCAAATGGGCACTAAATGTGGAATGCAATGCTCAGAAATCTAAGTCTCTGTGCAGCTCAATCAATTACAGTTTTTCTCAACTGCTTTCAGTCATTTCTCAGATCAGAATTGAAGTTTGCAGATCTCAAAGTGCATTTCTCAAAACACGTACAAACTGCACAACATAGTGGATAACCGGAAAATACGCGTCACCTGCTCAAAATGCTTTGTCTATCGTGCAAAAGCGTGTTTTTTCATCAATCATTGTGTCAGAGGCAGCAGAATCCCATGTCATTTTTTCAACAACGTGAACGTGACAGGCAAAATTATTAGTCATGTTGTCAGTAGAACATCATACTCAGTTTTAGTTATTTAAATTATACTCAAGTCAGGTTTTGATGACTAGAAACTACTAAATTACCGTACTGGTGTGTGTCATAATTTACAGTGTCCCTCCGGTAAAAAAAGAAGTTACTTTTGCAAACCATTGTGCATCAACCAGGTGTTACAGTAATTTACATGGTATGAATAGATAATTTTTCTGATTGATTCCATCTAACATCATCTAACCAATCAACATCGACCCACGTAATAGTATATGGAAGAATCGAAACAAAAGATCAGACTGTATTCACATTTTTACTGTACTGTCAGTAGTGGTACTTACATACAGAAAACAAAGGAAACTACACATAGGCTATTTACCAACAAATGAAAACCTGAAAAAGACAAAGTGGGAAAAACTATACATGTACAGAAGGTAAAGGTGAAATTATATGGCAGTTTTCCTATGCGTCATGTCGGTCCTCTCTGTTGGGCCACAGATTCTCATCCACATCACAACATATATTTTCCCTTGCTATGCACGGTGGAAAGAATCTTCTTGAGTGCCCAATCCAGCCTCTGCATGCATCTGCTGAGATGTCCTCACATGCTGCATCCATGGCAGCCAGCAGTGTCATCCGTGTATGTGGCTGATGATCATAAACCTTCCACCTCCAAGCCGAGAAAAACTCTTCAATTGGGTTCAGGAACGGGGAGTAGGGTGGAAGGAATTCAATCAGCATCCTGCGGCGGTGGACAAACCACTGCCTGATGTTGTCAGAGTGATGGAAACTGACATTGTCACAAATTACTACATACTTTGGTAGATCATCTCGATTGAGGTCCCTCTCATCTTCAGCAATGACATTTCTATAGAGATTGTCTAAGAATGTAAGGAGATGCTGTGTGTTGTATGGTCCCATAATAGGAATATGAGCTAGCACACCTTGGTCTGAAATAGCAGCACACATAGTGATGTTTCCTCCACGTTGGCCTGGGACATCAACAGTAGCTCTCTGGCCGATTAGATTTCTACCACGCCTTCTGCCTTTGGCCAGGTTGAAGCCAGCCTCATCCAAGTATATGAAGTTGTGAGGTGGTTCTCTTGATTCCATTTCCATTATGCGCTATATACCAGAAAAAACACAGTGTGCATAAATTACTGTATTTGTCTTCATTGTTTACAGCTACATCAAATGTAAAGATCTATGAAGTTCCACCAATATCAAATGTGTAGAAGTTACTCTTACAGTATAGTGGGTATACAACATACCTGTACAAACTGGAGTCATAGCTCTTTCACTCTGTCAGCATTTCTTTCAAAGGGTACATTGTACAGCTGCTTCATGGTGATTACATGTCTTTTCAAGACCCTGTCTATAGTTGAAATGCTCACAGATTGTATATTTTCAAAGATACTGTTGTCTTCAACAATAGCACTTTGTATCTCCCTTAGTCTTATGGCATTGTTAGACATAACCATGTTGCAAATTGCTTCCTCCTGCTGAGGTGTGAAAAGGGGCCCTCTGCCACCCCTGCGAGGTTGTCTTGCAGTCCTACATGAGAAAACATATTGTAAATTATAGAAGTATAAGGATCACAGGATTTTGATTCATACAGTAAATAACTAAGAATACTGTATGCATGGAAAACCTAAGGTGTGTTACAGTATACGTAACAGTAAGTCTACAGTATTACTTTACTATACAGTACATTACATACCTGTTCTCTCTACGAAATGTTTGAATTATTGATGACACAGTTGTTCTTCCAACATTTGGCTGCACCCTTCGACCAGCCTCTTCCATTGTAAGGCCATGATTGATAACGTGATCCACCAGTGTGGCCCTGATTTCATCTGGAATCGCTGTGTATCTTTGGCATCTTATACCCCTTCCTCTTCTGTGTCTCTGTACTCTTCCACCACGCAGTCTTAATCCTCTTCTTCTTCCTTCAGCTTCCATTATCAGAAAGGGGAACACTTGTGTTGTGCACTGTATATATATGTGACCCTGCCAAATCAGTCTTCATGAGTTGCACCTCTGAGCTATTTCACAGAACTGGTTGATCATTGGTTAGTCTAGAGTTGCACATGTTTCTCTTTGTTAACGAAGGTGAAGACTCACCTGAGAGCAATTTGTCAATTCTGGACATATTTCTTAACAAACATGTACTCACAATTTGTAGAAATCTGTACAGACATACAATTCTGAGAACATGTTCACTCATTTTGATAGTACAGACTTCCAACCTGAGAAAAAGACTAATTGGTTTGGTGGTTGTGACATTTTAGCTGAGAACCAGGACAAGTTATTTTGCACAGCAGGACAAAAGCAACAAGAATTGTCAAAAGCAGCTGACAGATGTACAGAACCATTAGCATGTTGTCCAAAAGCAATTGCAAATTGATGAAAACAACAAGACATTGCTGATATGATGTGAAGAACTGACAACAGGTTCTGACGGTGGGAGGAGTAGTTTTGAGAAATGCAGTTCTGTTGTGAGAAATGACTGAAAGCAGTTGAGAAAAACTGTAATCCGAAATGGGTTCCTGTGTATCAGATCAGTGCCAGTACCGCACTGAATTTTCCCTTCACTTGAACTAGGAGACCCAAACCTGTTCCAGCATGACACTAGCCCTGTGCACAAAGCCAGCTCCATGAAGATCTGCTTTACATGGTTTGGAGTGGAAGATCTCCTGCTATAGAGCTCTGAACTCAACCCTACTGAGCACCTCTGGAACATTGTGTCTGAATCAGCACAAATCTCCACAAGCACACACCAAAATCTAGTGGAACACCTTCTCAGAAGAGTGGAGGTCATTATAACAGCAAATGGGCACTAAATGTGGAATGCAATGCTCAGAAATCTAAGTCTCTGTGCAGCTCAATCAATTAAAACCCCATTTGTTTTTTTAAACAACGGCTACGTATCCACACCAATCATTTCCTCCTCACACTTCGATGGTCCGTGCTCAAATGTGATATTTGAGGCCTCCGTCTTCTGGCTCATGCTCAGTCACGCATGTGTGTAAATGGACCAGCCGAGTCTCGAGCTCTGGAGCCGCCTCGGAAAGCAGAAAGTCGCTGAGCAATGAGCAGAATTACACAATTACATCTGGATGATTACGCGAGCACCTTCTCAGCTCTACGCACTTACACGAGGAATCAGTGAGTGTGTAATTGTTTCCCATTTGCTGAAGGGTCGCTGCTGCGTTGTGAAGAATGCCACGATGCCAGGAGTGACGTGAAGGACCTCAGGAGACATTAATGGCCACCGTGCACATCTTTCTATCTTTATATGTGGATCTTTTCATTCAGTTGATAAAATATATATATATATATATATGAATCCATAAACTGTATCTCAAAATTAGGGATTAGTCTGTAATAAGCTTTATGTTATTTTATCTTTCTATTGTTTATTTAAAATAATAATAATAAATAAATAAAATATACTGTAAATATATACACTATATAGACGAAAGTTTGAACATGAAATTTGATTTTTTTTTTAACATCTCATTCCAACATCTTGCCCCAATTTGCTGTTATTACAACCGCCAATCATGATCTTCCGCTTCAGCCTTCATCTTCATGGAGCCGGCTTTGCGCACAGGTTCGGTTTTTTGGTTGAAGTGAACGGAAGATGTAAAGCTACAATGTCCAATCCATTTGTGTGTTTCCAACTTTGTGGTAACAGTTGGGGGGAAAAAACCACATATGACTGGAAAAGAACATTTATCTCAAAACGTTTGTCGTCACTAGCCAGCAGGATCAGGGATCTAATGTTATGTTCAGTGTAATGTACAGATGAAGTTGGTGGCAATAAAATAGCTCATAAATCTATATTTAAAAGATCTTTACCTGCTTGTCATGAGCTACTTAAAAAAAAAAATAGTTTGCATGGAATTACATGAAATTGATTCCTCTGGTGCCTGTAGGTTTATGTTACAAACCAAAAACATAAAGTGTTTGGCAAAAAATGTTGACACAGGTGTCCATAACTAAAATGAAAACAGAAAATTGATGTATTTCAGGCATTATGAAGCATTATGAACATGTGGAGAAACATGAGAAGTGGTGGCTATCTCCTGTCCTTGTGAAGGTGATGTAAATTAGACAGCCTGTATCACAAATTAGTGCCCAGTCGATAGTAAGGTCCTAGACGTCGAGTCGAGTTTGGATGAGGTGAAGAGCAATATTGCTCGAGTAATTAATCAAGTATATTGCGCCAAAGATTCTCCGGTCTGGTCATAAGAAACCTGTGCCATGCACAGCTTGAAATGTTCTCCTACTTACACCTGATCCAGCTTATTATAGAAACCCTTAATAAAACTGGAGTGGCTTCAGTCATGACGGGAGACGAAGGATTTCTAATAAAGCGCTGACATCTAGTGGACAAACGATGTATTACAGGATTTCTGATCCTACATACACTATATGGACAAAAGTATTGACTTTTCCAGTCGAATGTGGTTCTTCCCCAAACTGTTACCTCAAAGCTGGACGCACACAATTGTATCGGATGTCTTTGGATGTGGTAGCATGAAACATTTCTTTCACTTGAACTAGAAGACCCAAACCTGTTAAATGACAATGCCCATGTACACAAAGCCAGGTGGAGTCAGTCTGGTCTTCCTCTTCCTAACTTGGTGTAGTCAACGCAAATGCCCAAGAGGTTAAGACAGTGTTAAATGTGTTGTTTTGTATTGTACAAGGTTGTGTGTTAGGGGTTAAAGGTGAGAAGGAAGAGGATCAAGTATCGCTCTTCCCCCCATTTTTTTTTAGTTCTGTAGATAGGACTGTCTCGTGAGACATTTTGATAAATCATGACTACAGCAAAAATTGGGAAAAAAAATACCAAAAAAATGTAAATAAAGAATTTTCCAAAATGTTAATAAATACAGCACATTAAATACATAAAACACTCTTAAAGTAATGCCATCTGCTGCATATAAAATGCCATCTGCTGGACAGTCCTGTTAATGACATCATTTTCTGCATATTTATAGCATTTAATAAAGTTAAGTTTAAGTTTAGAACTACGTATTATAATAGAATTATTATGCATTTAGTTGTTCACATATTCTGCATGGATAGATAGATAGATAGATAGATAGATAGATAGATAGATAGATAGATAGATAGATAGATAGATAGATAGATAGATAGATAG